>PIJE02000309.1:116234-118734 GCA_002895965.2 Coryphaenoides rupestris
TTGCATTGCCTTTTTTGAAGGTTTATGTTTTGAGAATTTTCTTTTTGAAGACTTTTATTTTCGGTCAAGTGGACTCATTCTCTCTTGGTTACGTGCAGCCAGTGAGGTACGTTATTCATGTGTTTTATGTTGTCGTGCATATTTAAGTTTCAGTTCGTATGAGCTATACTGTGAATTGTGTTATTTGAACAGTTTGACGGTGGATTTGAGGACAAAGACAATTAAATTCATCTGTAACAGAGGAACCGTGGTCTCGTGTATTTCCTGGACTGGAGGGAGTGATATCGGCATATGGTGATGTACTGTACTTTACTGAGGTGCACTGGCTCAGCAGGGGAAATGTACTGAAGAGATTTTTTGAGTTAAGAGCAGAGGTAAAGACATTCATGGAAGATGGCAGAATAGATGTTCCTGAATTTGATGATCCATGGACCTTGCATTCCTAGTGGACATAACACAGGAGTTGAACATCCTTAACCTGAAACTGCAGGGCCCTGTTCAGCTCATCACAGCAGCTTATGAAAGTGTGAAAGCCTTCTCCACAAGATGAGATTGTGGAAAACTCAGATTTCTGCAAAAAACCTCAGTAATTTCCCTGCATGCAGATCTCTTGTGCAGGAGGGCGCAGCATTCAGTGGCGAAGAATATGTCTCTGCTATTGAAAACCTATTGCCGGAATTTGATCAGCATTTTGCAAACTTCAGGGCACGGCGTGACACTTTCCAGCTGTTTGCAGACCCCTTCTCAGCTGATGTGGAGTGTCCCAAGTGAGTTGCAAATGGAACTTATTGACTTGCAGTGCAACACCGAGCTAAAAACTAAATTCAGAGAGGCACAGGGAAAAGCAGACATGACTAGAGATGTAACGGTATGAAAATTTCATATCACGGTTATAGTGACCAAAAATTATCACGGTTATCAGTATTATCACGGTATTGTTAAAATGTGCTGAAAATGTTCAAAAAGTACTCATACACACACTGAAATCATTTCACCATGTTTTATATTCAAAACCACAAATAAAATAAGCAGCACTATGCACTTTTTGTTTGCATAAACATAAAATAATAACATAATACCTTTATAAACAAAGCAATGTGCCTGTAATAACACAACCATATGGAAACAAATCAAATGTGCAGGTGTTGACATTAAAATAACACAAAATATGTAAACAAATCAAATGAACAGCACTGATTGTATGTTCGTTCTCTGCTTCATAAAGAAATAAGGTGCTGCTGGCCTAATATCCTGCAATATCCAGCATTTTTGGACCTGGGTGCATAAGCAGCCTGTCTTTTAAAGGCTTGTTCGATGGTCTGTGACTGTGGCACCGAGGAGGATGGACCAGCAGTAGCATCACTGGGTTTGCCTGCTGCACACCCACTCTGTAAACAAGGGAATAGCAAATTATTATTAATATTGGTGTTGTTACATTATTATTCTCTCGCTCGCACACGCAGACACACGACGCATATAGCAGCAGAACATTCTACGCTCATACAACTCACTTACCATACTTACTACATATATTTATATTATTTAATTTAATATTCCTTGCGAATATTCTCTCCATTCCTATATTCCCCACTCCTACACCCTGTAAACTGCTGCTAGCTTTTAATGCTGCTAGCTTTTAATTTAAATTGTTATGTTACTCTTGTTATATCTTTCTATATATTTTTATTTTTTATGCCTTGCTACTGCGTGGATGTTGCCTGCCAGGTCACAAGAATTTCACTGTTCTAATGACGCTAAGCTATTTGGTGCATGTGACAAATAAAACACTAACTTTCACTTTGACGTGTAATGTTTTTACAAGAGTAGGTCACACCGAACACCTCAGTTTACATTATTGACAAGCTATTAGCAAGTTAGATGGACAAACCATGACATTTTCCCCCATTCCGAAGTCCCCAGATCATGCATTGCTTGAGCTAAAACTTACCTTGCATTCGCTATAAAGTTGTGAGTGGTGGTCACGAAGATGAGAGAGAAGATTTGACGTGTTGCCCCCTTTCGCAGCGAATTTTCTTTCTGCATGTTCTGCAGACTGGGTAACCATCTTCAATCAGGTTTCCGTCAGCACTCTTGTAAAATCCAAAGTACGACCACACTTCAGACTTGGTCCTCTTGGAAGGCTGAAAAATGTCCCGACTCCGGAGCGCTGTCACTGCCTTCAGCCATGTTTCGACTCAAAACAGATCCTCGTTGCATGCTGCGCATGCGCGCCTGCATCTGGTTGATGCTGGACAGTATTTTTCGTGAGTTTTTTAAACCGTGGTAATCAACACGGTTTTAATTTGAAACGGTACGACTAACCGTCGGGGGATTTTACCGTGGTTTATCATTAAACCGGTAACCGTTTCATCCTTAGACATGACTGGACAATTTATGAGAGAATTACCCCCATCCTTCCCAGAGCTATCCATAGTGTTTAGGTGGGTAATGTGCCTTTTTGGAAGCACATATCTGTGAGAGAAATGTTTCTCAACTATGA
>PIJE02000309.1:128734-133734 GCA_002895965.2 Coryphaenoides rupestris
GGGATGAAAATAGATAATGAGAATGCATATTTTAATGCGTCTCAGTGGACTCGGAACAGAGAGAGAGAGAGAGAGAGAGAGAGAGAGAGAGAGAGAGAGAGAGGCAGAATATTCCCTCAACTTGTGTTCCAGTCCTCTTCCTTTTCGTTTTTCTTAATCAGCGAACAGAGAACAGAATCCTTTGAGGAGCATTCTGGATGTTCAAAACTTCCAGAATAGATCTCGTATGGATTCCATTTGTCATCGTGACATGAGGTCATGAATCCCGTTAAATAGAACTGCAGATTTGAGTTGCCATGCACCGTCGTTACATGTGTACATACGTATCGTCATGTATTTCTATTCATATCTGGGGTTTTTTGTGTTGTCGCATTGACACGGGAGCACCCATAGCACGGCCAGAGGACAGACAGACAGATAATCACAGGCAGACAGACAGACAGACAGACAGACAGATAGTCACAAACAGACAGACAGACAGATAATCACAAATAGACAGACAGACACAGACAGACAGACGGGTAGTCACAGACAGACAGACAGATGAACAGAAGAGCAACGACCTCAGCCTGTGAACAACATATGATACAGACTGTGATCGAAGGGCAAGCAGACCACTCTCATCTGGCTGTGGTTCAGCACATGTGACCACACAAAGAATATGTGTGTGTGTGTGTGTGTGTGTGTGTGTGTGTGTGTGTGTGTGTGTGTGTGTGTGTGTGTGTGTGTGTGTGTGTGTGTGCGCGCGTGCCCGTGTCCTTGCACGTGCACATGTGTCCGCCCGGATGGTGTGGTCTACGTCTTCTGCGGCGGAGACCGTTTGAAGTCTAGAGTGTTCCGTAATTGAATCCTTGTGTGTGTGTGTGTGTGTGTGTGTGTGTGTGTGTGTGTGTGTGATTGCATGACGTGTGTAAAGGCATGATGGGTACATGTGTGTGTGTCTACATACATGTATCTGTGTGTGTGTGTGTGTGTGTGTGTGGTGTGTTGTGTGTGTGTGTGTGTGTGTGTGTGTGTGTGGGGGGGGATAGGAGAGGAGGCGGAGGTTTACAGCAACACTGATTAAAGGCCTTCGCACTCACATCGGTTCCTGGTGGTCCAGGAGGTCCCGGTGGTCCCTGGAGAGAGAGAGAGAGAGAGAGGGGGGGGGGAGGGAAGAACAGAAGAGAGAGAGAGAGAGAAGAGAGAGGGAGGATAGATAGAAAGAGAGAGAGAGAGAGAGAGAGAGAGAGAGAGATAGAGAGGGAGATAGAGAGAGAGAGACACAGATAAGATAAGATAGAACTTTATTAATCACGAAGGAAATTCTTGTGCCAGTACACGCAGTACAATACAACGATGGTATAGTTTTACGCCAGTAAATCCCTCAGTGGGGGTTACATGGTTGTTCTGGGTGTGAGTGATTCCGCGACAATGAGCCAGCGGTGTCCGTTTCCTAAGAAAACGGCGTAACTCGTTCCAAGTGCCTCCAACGGACCAGCGGGCCGAAAACCGCCAAAACCCACATTGACACACACACACACACACACACTTGGTTGTGCTGTATTATTCTGCAACAGTAAGAAATTCTTGCAGAAGACATTCAGCAGCGATCCCCTCAGCCACTCGTACGCCCTCGCTCGGCTGCAGAAACGAAAACATCTGTTTTGTTTTAACTGGCGCAAAATTCGGTTTAAGAGCTTTTTTTTTCCTCGCTGAAAATGATGCCAGGAGTGAACACACACACACACACACACACACACACACACACACACACACACACACAAAACACACACACTTCTTCTCTCTCTCTCTCTCTCTCTCTTCTGAGAGAGAGAGAGAGAGAGAGAGAGAGAGAGTAAGAGAGACAGCGGTTAATTGCAGATGGGAGGATTTCACGGCACAAACACATAATTCAAAATGTTGATGCAGAAATATGCGGCCGCAAGTCACAGAGCACAAGGAGAGGAGGAGGAGGAGGAAGAGGATGAGGAAGAGGAAAAGAGAATGTGTAAGAAACAGAAAAGAAAAGAGAGAGAGAGAGAGAGCGAAAGGGAGGAGAAGAAAAGCGAGGGAGCCCGAGGAAGATCATCTCTGCAGCGAGGGGAAGTGGACGGAGATGGAATGCAGTGAAAGTTGTGGGATCAGGTCAAGTTGAAAGACACACTTGATTGCCGTCCCCCCGAACCTCCTCGCACGTCTCCAGGGCCGGGATGCTGTGATTATGAAGGGACACCACGGACCTGGCTCCCAGACCTGCTGCTGGCTGCCATTAAAGTGTGCAACCGCATGGGCGTCCAACGCACTGTGTCCAGGCTGATCCTGCCCTATAGGAACAGCGGCTAGCCCTGCAGGAACAGCAGCTAGCCCTACAGGAACAGCAGCTAGCCCTACAGGAACAGCAGCTAGCCCTATAGGAACAGCAGCTAGCCGCATAGGAACAGAAGCTAGCCGCATAGGAACAGCAGCTAGCCACATAGGAACAGCAGCTAGCCGTATAGGAACAGCAGCTAGCCTATAGGAACAGAAGCTAGCCGTATAGGAACAGCAGCTAGCCCTACAGGAACAGCAGCTAGCCCTATAGGAACAGCGGCTAGCCCTACAGGAACAGCACCTAGCCCTACAGGAACAGCAGTTAGCCCTATAGGAACAGCAGCTAGCCCTATAGGAACAGCAGCTAGCCGCATAGGAACAGAAGCTAGCCGCATAGGAACAGCAGCTAGCCACATAGGAACAGCAGCTAGCCGTATAGGAACAGCAGCTAGCCTATAGGAACAGCAGCTAGCCGTATAGGAACAGCAGCTAGCCCTATAGGAACAGCAGCTAGCCCTATAGGAACAGCAGCTAGCCCTATAGGAACAGCAGCTAGCCCTATAGGAACAGCAGCTAGCCGCATAGGAACAGCAGCTAGCCGCATAGGAACAGCAGCTAGCCACATAGGAACAGCAGCTAGCCGTATAGGAAAGCAGCTAGCCCCTATACGGAACAGCGGACTAGGCCTATAGGAACAGCGGCTTAGTCTACAGGAACAGCACCTAGCCCTACAGGAGAACAGCAGCTAGCCCTACAGGAACACCAGCTAGCCCTATAGGAAAGCAGCTTATGCCGCTATAGGAACAGCCAGCTGCGCATAGGAACAGCAACTACGCCCACATACGGACACAGCATAGCCCGTATGAGGAACAGCAGCCTAGCACTCATAGGACAGAAGAAAGCCGTATAGGAACAGCAGCTAGCCACATAAGGAACAGCAGCTAGCCCTATAGGAACAGCAGCTGCCGCAAGGAACTAGCAGCTGGCCGTAAGCAACAGAAGCTAGCCGCATAGGAACAGCAGCTAGCCGCATAGGAACAGCAGCTAGCTCTATAGGAACAGCAGCTAGCCGTATAGGAACAGCAGCTAGCCTTATAGGAACAGCAGCTAGCCCTATAGGAACAGCAGCTAGCCCTATAGGAACAGAAGCTAGCCCTATAGGAACAAAAGCTAGCCGTATAGGAACAGCAGCTAGCCACATAGGAACAGCAGCTATCCCTATAGGAACAGCAGCTAGCCACATAGGAACAGCAGCTAGCTGTATGGTAACAGCTGCTAGCCGTCGTTAACATGTTAAGAGGTTGTGTTTAAAACATGGGGTCCGCTCTGGAGGTGTCCCCCATAACCCACATCTGGAAAACACACACATAACACACATAACACACATAACACACATAACACACACACATCAACGTAAACACACATGTGTGAGGCGTGTGATCTTACCGGATTTCCCTCAGTCCTCTGTGACCTTTAGCGCCCTTACCTCCTGGATTCCCTGGGAGGTTGTTCTAAAAGAGAGAGAGAGAGAGAGAGAGCAGAGGAGGAGAGGAGTTAGCCCAAAAGAAATGACCATCATTCCTTCGTGCACGACTTTCTTGGCGAGGTGAGGTGATGTATAACACCTGAAGTACGGCCAGAGCAAGCATAAAACAGCCAAAGAGCATGTTGTAGGACCTTACAGAGCAGAACATGTTGTAAAGGACCTACAGAAGCAACAGAACATTCAACCCCCGCCACCGCCTTAATCCATCGATCAATCTGCAGATTAACTACAGCTCCAGCTCAAAGATTCAGATTAAAAGATTTTCTTGATTGGCCATATGGTAACAGGACAAATGGAATGCTCACAGCCCACGTAACGATTTAACGAACGTAACCATCATCGAAACTGAAAAAAATTACCGTTCTCTCCTCCTTATCTAAGCTTTTCTCTGGTATGTCGTCGACATACTGCGAAGACTCTGCCCTCCCCAGGCCTCTGGATGAGATTAAGGATCCATCTTCAGCCGTGAACTGCTGGCCACGGTTTCAGTGAGGAGGGATGGGGGATGAGGGGAGGGTCAGGGGTCAGATTGTGCAGGTATGCAGGGGGCAGGTATGCATGACTCTGTCTCGTTAAGGTGGCCGTCTCCTCTGTCTTCGACCCTTTCATCTCCAGATCTCTAATGGTTTCTGCGTTATCCATGGAGGACTTTGAAAAGTACAATTACAAAGTAAAAGTCCCCCAATCCGACACAGACAGACAATATGTTTCCACTTAGCAAACACTTGCAGATGCAGCATTTGAAAACCCAAAATAAATTCTACAAAACAGTCATCCAACTCCTCTACGCTCCAGGCCACCTCGGCTCTCCCCCGAACATACTTCAATCAACGTCAAGACTCTTAACTGATTCCAGCACCGTAGACACTAAGGCAGGACCAGGACTATAAAGACTAAGACTAAGATAAAGACCCTAACCCTAACCCTAACCTAAGACTAAAGACTAAAGACTAAGGACTAAGGCTAAGACTTGCTAAGATTTTGGCTAAGACCTAAGACGTTGACTAAGATTAAGGCTTGGATGAAGATTTATGATATGGCTAACACTAGAACTAAGATTAAGGCTAAGGCTAAGACTGGAACTAAGAACATGTTGGGTTCTCCATGTCTATCGATAGCGCAATTGCATTTCTCGATGACGTCAGTTGTTGGGAAACCGACC
>PIJE02000309.1:138734-208734 GCA_002895965.2 Coryphaenoides rupestris
AGGCCACCTACACGGGCGAGGCGCTGCAGTACTCTCTGGACCACATGATCAACAACATGAAGAGGGAGAACCGGGTGGTTCTGGTTCTGACCGACGGCCGCTCCGACATCTCCCGCGACAAAGTGCCACTCAACACGCTCTGCGGCAAGGGCATCCGGGTAGGTGGCACTTCCTGTTTCCTGTTTGAGCTAGCCCCGCCCACTAGGGGAGGCCGTAACCGTTCTCCACATCGTCGATTCGATTTTAAAGTTCTAATCGCGAAGATTTCCGTTTCGTGCTCTTTGGCGACACAGATGGCGAAAAACGGTAATTGCATCCAAATTGTGTCGCATAGGTGACGTCGGTCCACTGGCAGTTGTTAAACGGCGGATATTCTGTGTACTCCTAGCAGAGACCGAAACAACAGTACGTCACTTCTGCTGATGCTCTCTGGCGGACATCCATGGGACCAATCACTGCTGAGTGACGGACATTTTTAAATCTCGCACGGGAAAGGCGACTCGCCACCCAGTCCGTAATATCAAAAATTACTGCAAATGCAAGAAGGGCTTTCATCAGATAGTGACCTTACAGACATTTATTTTCAGGAAAATCTTTGAGATTATAACTTTTTTACCGGTCACGATCCGATTTTTGATATACATGTTTGCGATGCTGATGGCTGGGCCAACACCACTGTAGTACGATCGGCCATTTTTTATAAAGGAAGAACACTTGGTTCTCATTCAATAACTTAAAATGATTTAGAATAACATTGACAAATGTTGCTAAATTCTAAGTTTGAAATTCAATGTTCCTCATTTTGGGGGAATTTTAAATCACTTGTCGTTACACTCCTCTCCTCCTCTCCTCTGCCGCCCACGAGAAACATTTTTTAAATACCTTCCGACTCTCTCACATGGAACTCTGTAACCCGCTGGCTCGAATCACAATGAGTTGTTAGCAGAATCTCCGGTTACCTGATAACCCGGTCCCAAAACGTCCATTTAAGTAGAGATTTGGCCCAGGATGATTCCTTAGCACTACGACGTAACCCACGGCATCGCTCTGCGTCTCAGATAAGTCTTGTATATTGATGTATTGTATATATTTGACATTGACGTGTTGTGTTTTTATCGAGTCATCCGTGTCTTTATCGAGTCTTTAAACACACACCTGCGCGTGCAAAACATCTGTGTGTGATTTAACGACACAGCAGACTTCTGGGGCGGTATGGTGTCCCTGAGTGTTCAGACTTAGCCCCGTGTTGAACCTCTCCGCATTCCGTACCACAGAGGACAGAATGTCAAACAAATTGTGGGCAAATCGGATCAAGGTGTAGACGACGCGGGGACGGTGGAAACCCCGTCCACCTGCCGCGGACAGCGTTGTAAAACAAACGCCCCGTCAAGAAGACTTTTAAGCCGGCCTCGTTAACCGATACGGTTAGAAGCCCTCCTAAACCCTGCGGGGTTGCGGTGCTTTAACGGGTCTGACTGAGGCGCTGTTCTGTTCTGTTCTCTTCTCTTCTGTTACGTTCTGTTCCGTGTGGTGGTGGTGGTGGTGCCGGTGGTCAGGTGGGTGGGCTGGGCGTGAAGGACTACTCGGGCCGGCAGCCCAACAAGGAGCAGCTGGGGGAGGTGGTGTGTCAGAGCGACCCCAAGCCCGGCTTCTCCATCGTGCTGAACAACTTCGCCGAGCTGCTGGACGACACCTTCCTGCAGAACCTCATGGCCCAGATCTGCCAAGGTCTGGAGGATCACACAAATGCACAGACACACACACACACACACACACACACACACACACACACACACACTGTTTCATCATCTTGTCTGCAAATATCATCAGAAAATGTGTATAATGTGAAAATGTGTATAATAATTCGAAACAATTCTTCAATTTTCTTCCTTGGCCACCACAGATAAGAAGTGCCCAGACTACAAATGTCCCAGTAAGTCTTCCTTTCCCATGACAACATGTCACAACTTCCTGTCTTATTGTACTTGTCGTTCATTCTTCTTCTTCTCCTCGTTAATAACGTTGATTCTTCCTCGTTAATGACCTCCTCACTTCTTCTCCTCCTCCTCTCCGACCCTCTAGTCAGCTTCCAGGAGAGCACCGACATCCTGCTGATGATGGACAGCTCGGCCAGCGTTGGCCACAAGAACTTCGACACCAGCAAGGCCTTCTCGAGCCGCCTGGCCGAGCGCTTCCTAACGGGGGCGAGGCGTGGCGCCGGGGGGCGGGGCTCTCCCACCGTGCGCGTGGCCACCGCCCAGTACAGCCGCAGCTCGCGCCTGGAGCAGGACTTCACGTCCAACCTCACGCAGCTGGCGCTCCGCATGGACGAGGCCGACTTCCAGAACGACGGCACCGACGTCACGGAGGCCATCCGCTTCTCCCTGGAGCGATTCGGCGCCCGGGGTGGGCGGGGCTCCGGCGGGGGACGGGGCGACGGCGGGCAGGGCACGGCGGGCAGCGGCCAGGGCGGCGCGCGCAACCGCAAGCTGGTGCTGTTCTCGGACGGCCGCTCGCAGGGCATCACGCAGGCGGTGCTGGAGAAGCGCGTGCGCGAGCTGGCGGACGGCGACGTGGAGCTGTTCGTGGTCGCCGTGGGCAGCCAGGTGAACGAGGCCAACCTGCGCACGCTGGTGAGCCGCGGGCGCCCGGACGACATCACGTACTCCCAGCGGCACCTGTTCCGCCTGGCCGACTACCCGTCGCTGCTGCGCGGCGTCTTCCACCAGACCGTGTCCCGGCGCATCTCCCTGGCGCGGAGTCCAAGTGCGGGCTCCAGGCTCTAGACCCCCCTCTCCGCCCACCCTCCAGAACCCCCCAGGGACCCCCCGCCCCTCTCAACGCCCCGACGCATTTTAGATCCTCTTTAGGCCTTATCGTTACCCTTTCACGCAATTAATCCTTTAAACACGGTGTAGAGGTGGTGTTTTTTATCAATGAAATAAAGAAATGATTGAAACTGCAAACAAATTTGACGGACCGAGGGCTACTGATGTATAGGTTAAGACTTAAGGGGTCTCTCCGTGCGTCTAGATTTACATTTACATTTACATTTAGGGCATTTAGCAGACTCTTTTATCCAAAGCGACTTACAAAGAGTACATTTGTTGAAGGAGAGACAGCAATATATCACTGTGGTACCTGAAGATAAGAATAGAGCAGGTTTCAAGCATTTATAGTTACGAGGCGCATAGAACGACTTTCATAATTGCTAGGTTGCCTGCATAGATCACAGCTCTGGTCCTGGGGACGTGAACAAGGCCACTCCACACGGGTCGCTTCACAAAATATTAAATAGTTTGCTTTTATAATTTGGCAGCAAATCTTTGGTCTATGGTCTCCCTCCTCAACTCCTCCCTCCTCCTGCTCAACGAGCCCGGCCCTGGTTCACAGGACTCGATCTGGGACGGTTAGAAGCCCTCCTAAACCGAGTCCAGCGGGGAGCCAGAGGCCGGGTCCAGAGGCTGGGTTCAGGGGCCGAGTGGGTCTTCCTCCATGTCATCAGGACCAGAGCTCCCTCCTCCTCCTCTTCCTCTTCCTCCTCACCCGGCGCATCGAAAGGGTTCCCGATGCGTCCCACACCCCCCCCCCCAGAAAAAGAGAAGGTAGTTGAGCTTAGCCGGTGGCTTCACGATGTACAGGAGCAAGAGAACGTAACAGATAGTGCGTGTGTGATGGATGCTATGGCGCACGTACATAACCACAACACAGTAGTGTGGTCTGTGTTGTGTGTGTCTGGTCATGCTGATGTGTTGGTGTGTGTGTCTGTCTGTGTGTGTTAGTGTGTGTGGATGTGTGTGTGTGTGTGTGTGTGTGTGTGCCGTGTGCTGTGTGTGGTGCTGTGTGTGTGTGTGTTATGTGTGTGTGCGTGTGTGTACACCAAGGTAGAGTTTTAGGAATAGCCTTGAGGGGTATTTTGTTCATTAAACACCGGGGGTCAAGGATCAACAGAAATGGACAGAGAGGCTGTTTTGTGTCATGTGTATGTCAAACACACGTGCATGCTCACACACACACACACACACACACACACACACACACACACACACACACACAGACTTCATCAGTGATGTGGAAAAATAAGCATAGGGTAGGAATGATGGGCACGTGCACACATACACACACACACACACACACGCGCGCACGCACGTATGCACACACGCACACACACGCTTTTTTGTAGTTACACACACTAAAACAAAACACATGCACATACGTGTTCTTGTACACATGCACACGCACACACACAGACACAGACATACACACGCATGCACCCACTTCTTTACACACACACACACACACACACACACACACACACACACACACCAAACACAGGCAGAGGCTAACACAAACACTCGACACACTGTTGAGCTCATGGTTACTGTGTTCCATGTCTGTCCTCGGGTTGGGCCTCTGTGCTGGAGACTCGGGGCTGGGGATGCTATATTATCTGTGGTGCTATTTGAATCAGACCTGTGTTGTGGAACAGAACGTGGTTTACCTGGGGGAGGTGAACACATAAGAGGTGCTTCAATAAAGGTGGCCTTCCTTAACCCCCGATGTCTCCGTCGTCCTGTCTCTTTCTTCTCTTCCTTCCTGATTGTCCTCCAACTCCCGCCAAAACACAGACACACTGGTGTTTGTCTTCTATTCATAGTTACATTCGGTTCTCCACCACGACTTACAAATCACATCAAATCAGACTTTATTGATATAGTACGAGTCATATATCACACTGAACATAAACATTGAAATAAGACCAGGTCATACGATGAGTTTTAAAAACGCACTTAAGAAAATCCAGTTTAAATGAAAAAAATGAATGGATAAATGAACAAAATACACTTAAGGATACGATCGTACAAATGAAATAAGAAAAATGAAAGAGTAAAAGCGCAGGTCGACATACAAACACACGAGTGAAAAGCCAATAAAGCTAAATAGGTGTGTTTTAAGTTTAATTCTAAAGGTATCAGCACTCTGCTCCCCCTCAGGTCCTCTGGGAAGCTCTTCCAGATCTATCCTCGCTGTGGGTCCTAGAGTGAACCCCTGGAACAACCAAGAGATAACTACCAGAGGACCCCCTGAGGGTTCGAGGGGGTCCGTCATATCTTACAACCGCGCCAGACATTGTAGTCAGGAGCGAGTGAGACTGAGAACAACGGAACTCAAAAGAAGTCTAGGAGGTGTCTAGAAGCCAGAACACAGAGCGCTGGTTTAGTTTAGTATAATATATAATGGAACCATTGGTAATGAAGTGCATGCACAGCGCACAACACCCCACTACTCTAGAATGTGCCAACACCGATTTGACAAAAAAACTACAAATCTCAATCCCCAAAATACTACAAATCACAATCCGACAAGTTTGCCATCCAGCCCCGGCTGTCGAACGCCATCGGCCGCCGCCGACGTTCTCACGAGGCTATTTCGCCGCGGCTGTGAGCGAGCAATTTAAGAGCATAATCGGTTGACGTAAAACGACAGCATTGTGCTTTTCTTGGCGGGCAAACGTGTAATAAATGGATGCATTATGATCCTGCTGTTATTGTTTACGATATGTGCCATCCGAAAGCTCCGTAGATGCGATAAAGATCGTAAAACCGACAGCACACAATACGCTAACCCCCACCGGAGGGCCGGGGAAGGACGGCGGATTGGCTTTCCACGAAGCAAAAACATATTTATTGTCTGAAGCCATGCCGAATAGTATTGAAATTGAAAGCAGACACAAGCAGAATGAAACTCATAAACACATGTTCCCCAAAAAGACCTCGGGACTTCCAATTTGTGAGACGGTGATGAAAAGATTAGATTTCCAAGGCCTACTTTTTTGCATCACACAGCCTTCTTTCGCAATAATTTTCGCATCGTAGTTTGAACGCAATAAAACCCTCTCTCAGCTGGGAGTCCAACACCCTACACATTAACCTGCACCCCCCCCCCACCCCCTCCCTATAGCCCTACAGCAGCCGTCCCGTCCACTGAACTTTTCTTCCGTTTTCCCAATAAAACTCTCTAATTGTGAAGCCGTTGTGTAAACCGTTGTGAAAGAGCAGTTGTAAAGGGAGCCCGATGCAGAGGGGTCTTGTAATGTTTCTCCCGCCCGTCCAACTCGTCCAACTCGTCCAACTCGTCCAACTCGTCCAACTCGTCCATGTGCTTCGAATCAAACGCTTCGAATCAAACGTGTCCCCTTTATTACGGCTCAAAAAACCTCTCAGTTTACCTGGCAGTCCCTTCTTCTACTGGTTGTTACTGTGGGCCTACTGGCATGACTGGCATGGGTGTGTAGCTGCTTCTAAAATTTAATTCTGAATTAGATTTTTTTTGGGTGACAGAGGGAGAGAGAGCAAGAGAGAGAGGGTGAGGGAGGGAGATGCAAATACACACAAAGAAGCAGAGAGAGAGGGAGAAGGGAGAGAGAGAGAGAGAGAGAGAGAGAGAGAGAGAGAGGGGGAGAGAGAGAGAGAGAGAGGGGGAGAGATGTAGAGATGCAAAGAAACACAAAGTACAGCGATAGAGAGAAAGGGAGAGATGGAGAGAGACAGAGACACAGAGACAGAGAGAGAGAGAGAGAGAGAGAGAGAGAGAGAGAGAGAGAGAGAGCGAAAGGGACAGAGAGACAGAGACAAAGACAGAGACACAGAGAGAGAGAGAGAGAGAGACAGAACACAGAGAGAGAGAGAGAAAGAGAGCGAGAGTAAGAAAGAAAGAAAGAAAAGAAGAAAGAAAGTCATACGTTGGAAGACTACAGCAGCACAGGGGAGTCAGTGTTCGGGGTGAACGAGTCACAGATCAGGAGTAAGCTGGCGTCTGTGTCTGCGTCTGTGTGGACACAGTTTTTCCTTGGAAATTTGTCTTGGCCTCCGGATGGTTTGAGTTGGGAGCGAAGTCCGGGTTTAAGGAAGGATGCGTGGGAGGGCGGGGCGGGTGGGTGGGCCGGCGTCTGGAAGACACCTTCCACCCGAACCCCGTCCACCTCGGAGCCCCAGTTTTTCCGGGGAAATTCACTGGGAATGACCTAAGCGCTGCGGTGGCACATGGATCACACGGCTCTCCTGTAGCGCACATGTGATGGTCTACCTTGGGCCGTGTGCGTGCGTGTGTGTGTGTGTGTGTGTGTGCGCGTGTGTGTGTTCAGTTTGTTGTTCAATCCGTCTAACGACTCCCATCTGCCTTGTCTGAGTGAGCTGGAGAAGAGAGAGAGAGAGATGGGAGAGAGAGAGAGAGAGAGAGAGATACTGGGATAGCAGAGGAGAGCAGTGGGAGAGAGTGCAGGGTGAGTCCGAAACAGAAGGTTATCAGCATCTGACAGTAATGTCTGCCTCTGTCTCTTCTCATGCTGTTGAACTGTAGGACGAGCAGAGGCTCAAGATGAAGGACTCATCACACACGCACACGCACACACACACGCACACACACACACACACGCACGCACACGCGCACACACACACACACACACACACGCACGCATGCACACGCGCACACACACACACACACACACACACACACACAGCGGAACTAAACAAACATTTCAGGTCAGCAGTTCAGCTGTGTGATGTGTGTGCGTGTCCATCAGTTGTGTACAAACAATTGTATGTTCGAGACTGTGTGTGTGTGCGTGTGTGTGTGTGCGTGTGTGTGTGTGTGTGTGTGTGTGCGTACATATTGCATGCATGTGTGTGCGCCTGCGTGTACAACAAGCTAATCGTCTTTCCCATGGTTCCTGTGGACCCATTTTTTTTTCCGGTTGTTTGTGATTCTGGAACTGGTTAACCAGAACAACCACCCCCCCACCCCCTCCCCGACCTACCCGCCCCCAACTCACCCAAACTCACCCCAAACCCCCTCACACACACACACACACACACACACACACACACACACAGCACTCGCATGACAGAAAATGGAGGAAACTTTGTGGTGGAAAGTGTGGGAGAGCGCAAGAGAGGAATAAGGGGAGAAGGAAAGAGAGGGAGGAGGAGGACGAGGCTTTCATATTTGGACAGAAGCCTCTGGTCATTCCTCTTCTATGACTCACACGTTTTAACAGAGAAAGAGGGGGAGCGAGAGAGAGAGAGAACTGAACACGGAAAAAAAACCCCACGTTTCCCATCTCCTCTCTCTCCCTCTCTCTCTTCTCTTCACTTCTTCTTCTCTTTTTAAGGAAAAATTCTCGTGTTGCCAAGAAGACAGATAGAGGAGTGAGTTATACAATCGCACCGCTGGCTCCTAGCGGCCTGCAGCGGGGCCACCTTGTCTCGCCTCTCCGTGCGTAATGCGCAATGCATAATGGGTAATGGGTAATGCGTAATGCACCAGGGTTCCCCGCTGTGCCAAAAAGTGCCCCCGCGCAAAAATCCATATCGGTTACGTTTGTGTTTCCCAGGATTGCAGCTGAGCTCGATGTCGATCGGAAGTACCACACACACACACACACACACACACACATACACACACACACACACACACACACACACACGTGTTACTTCATCCCCCCCACCCCCAGTCTGTCGATACACTGCTATTGACTGGAGTTGTATCCCAACCACGTCACCGAAACACATGTTGAACATTTCAGATCGCGAAGTATGAATGATGCTCTGCGTGTATACAGAGCAGGACGACGTGTGTATGGAAGTGGCGCCAACTTACATCAGGGACCTCCCAGCGCCTCCATTGACACGTGTGTGTGTGTATGTGTGTGTGTGTGTGTGTGTGCACGTGTGTGTGTGTGTGTGCGTGTGCGTGTGCGTCTGCGTGCACGCACACATAAACACGGCGAGCACCGTCCGTCGGTGTTTACGCTCGTGTGTAAACTCACGTTCAATCATGCAAATTACTAGCAGACGCAAGCGCGCAAAGGGTCATCGTGGTGTGATTTGTAGCTGCGTGTGTGTGTGTATGTGTGTGTCCCCCTGTGTGTGTGTGTGTGTGTGTGTGTGTGTCTGTCTGTCTGTCTGAGTTGGGGTCCACAGAAGCGGGGAAGGAGAGGAGGTGACTTCCAACGTCCACGCCTGATCGCCACATACACGCATTACACTAAGTTAAGATGTGTGTTCGCCATTTCCCGGGAAATGGGAATGTGTTCCACCCCCTGACGGCCACATCATGCTCTCATCCATCTCTCCAAACCATCGTGATGAGACACTTAAGCATGTTTGAGAGAGGGTGTGTGTGTGTGTGTGTGTGTGTGTGTGTGTGTGTGTGTGTGGAGGGTGGAGGCTTGCGGGGCTTTTCCATAACTTCTGGCCCCGCTTGTGGTTCGCGGGACTACGGGCCATAAAACGTGTTCAAGTGGACCTACAGCGCCCCCATGCGGACACCACCACCACCACCACCACCTCCTCCACCTCCACCACCACCACCTTCCTCCACCACCAGAGGAGAGAGGAGGGAGGAGGGATCAACGCATCTGGCGGAGTTGTTCTGGGGGAGGCACGACTGAGAGAGGCTCTTCTGCGGGGAGGCACCAGCACCATCCAGGACTTTATTCCCCGTTTTCCTCGTCCTCTTTCTCCCCTCCGCGTCTGCTACTACTCCACTTATTATCATTATTATTATCATCATTAACGTGTCTCTTCCCAGGGAGATGAGGCAGTGACTCCCAGTGGATCCAGAGAGCTGTGTTTAGTCGTGAAGTTCAGAAGTCGTTGGAGACGGAGTGGATCGGGTGAGTGGCGCCGCTTTTACGCGCAGCCGTGCGCCTCGAACTCTTGCGCGCTTTGGCATCTCCAGCCCCGAGCACAGCGTTCCCCGAAATGAACGAAAACATACATTTACCAACAAGAAATGTGTGAAGAAAATATGCATGATATAGGCCAAGTGAACCCAAGTGAATATGCATGATATAGGCCAAGTTGTTTATTGTTATTTCTAGTGAGGCAACTAATACAGTTTCGTAAAGAGTTGTGGGTTGTTGTTGTTTTTTTTTTCTTTTGAGGACGTCTACCGACAACTTAAACTTTTGAGCAAATGCAACCCGGGAGGCTGGAGGCTGCAGATGTGGACGAGACGTCTCTGCAGCCTCCAGCCTCCCCACCACCACCACCACCCACCACGTTGTTCGCGGTGGTGTCCGCTAGAGGGCGCCACAGTAGACCGGCGGAGGCCCTAAACCGACGTAGTGAACCATGTACCGCGTTTGTCTCTCAGCTGCTGACTTTTTCCATCATGTTTCCACACAGAAAAAAACCCACATGAAGGTTTTGATTGTGAAATACTGAATCCAGGATGTATCATTGCATCGTTGTTGTTTTTTTCCTCTCTTTCGCAACGTGTCATTTAGTCGATATTTTGGCCCTTGACATCACGATGCCAAATTGATGCCGATGTAGACTATTTCTGATGACAATTACAAACACGTTTTTACATTACAAACAGTTTCGATAGCCTATACAGTAGGCCTGGCTACAGATGACACAGGTTACAGGTTACAGTCAGATCAAGAGTCTCTCTGGTTGCAGGTTCAAAGTCGGTTGGCCTCTCCTGTCCTGATATGAACTCTGAACTCTTGGTCACAGATCTCCTTCCCAAAATCCGTCGACTAAACATAATTGGCTTGATAACGGCCTTGTAATAAATGTTGCGGAAAGGCTGCGAATGCTATGACCATACTAACACGTGAGGACATTAAATACATTAAATATTGGAATTGAGTACAAATGAAAGAACCGACGTGAGATATTAAAACATTTTGGGGGGATTTCTTGGTTCTTAGTGCAGTGTACTCAAAGACTCGAAGGCTCGGCTAACGGAGTCATAGGTCTTCCTGCTGCACAGGAAGTGATGCGATTGACGTATTATGAGTATCGACATCGGGGCGTTGCCATGGAAGCAGACAAGCTGCCGACGTCACCAGAGGACACTGCTTAGCACTGTGACGTGTGGTCCGCTGCTGTTAGCAATTAATTACCCACAATTAATACGAGTTAATGACAATTGACATGACACGAAAAAAACCCCGCTAAATATTAAGCCATCATTTTCAATGCCCATTGGCCTAATTAAAATATTTTTGTCAATTTTTTACTCTTTAAACTATCTGTTCTGGAAATCACCTGACTTAGCCGTATAGTATTGTAAAGGTATGGTGCACTTTCTGTTGTCATCGCTCACATGAATCACGATGAATTGTAATCCTTGATTCGTGATGTCCAGTTCTGACTCATATTGGGACATTAAGGCATTAGCATAACCTCAGACTGGGGCAACGCTGCTTGGTGTCCAGTCAACTCAACAGTAGGAGGTGATCTAAGATGGATGATCTCACAACCTGAGCACACATCTTCAAACACATTCAAGATTCAAGAACCTTATTTGTCACATACACACACAGGATACGCAGGGAAATGAAACGTGACGATGCTCAGCGGAATGTGCAAAAGAATCGGAGATCGGAGTATTTACAATATTTATCATATTTACAGTAAGAAACATGACATAAACAAACAGCCACCAGTGTTTCATGCAAGCTGCTTAACAGCTAGCATAACGGATGTCACATGACACCCAGAATGTTCTGCATTCATCAATTTCCTCCATGATTCCTGGGAGATGATTTGTCTGCTTTAGAAAGTTTTCCAAAAATCACAAAGCAACTTCAAAGTAACCATGTGTGTACGTGTGTGTGTGTGTGTGTGTGTGTGTGTGTGTGCGTGTGTGTCTATGTGTGCGCACACATATGTGTGTATATGTATGTGTGTGTGTGTGTGTGTGTGTGTGTACGTGCGTGTGCGTGTGCACGCGTGGATGTGTGTTTTTCAGACGGGAGAAGGCAACACCATGGGTTTCCAGTGGGTGGCGCTGTGGTGCTTCCTGCTCGGTGCTCTGACCACCGCCCAACAGCCGGAGTGCACCCGTGAGTTACACCACTTCCGGCATTTCTGCGCTCACTTAGGAAATGAAAGAAGTAGCTCGTTAAAAGTTGTTTTATGAGTTGTTTGTGCAAATTGTGCACATCCAAATGAGTCTCGTCCACAGAAGTCGACAGGAATGTGTGGTGTGTGCAGATGTTAGACTACAACCCAGCAGCACATCTGGATGAATATAAACAGATTACACAACAAGTTCAGGATCAAAATCAATAAAACGTATTGCTATCGTCTATGGGTTCACGTCATGCTGTGAAGTTCCACACTTTGCCTGCTTGGATGGTGCTTCTAAATAGAACATGAGTTAAAATGTAATGCAGTTAAAAGTTCAAATGTAATGTCAATGTAAATGAGTTAAATGTATTTCTGAATGCATTTTTGAACGTAATGTTGCAGAGAAACATGAGTGTCCCCTAGACGTGTACTTCACCATCGATACCTCCGAGACCATCGCCATGCAGGAGTCCCCCCCCGGAGCCCTGGTGAACAGCATCAAGGTTTGAATGTTTGATACGTTCCATAGAATGTGTGTTTGATACGTTTATAGAGTCTGTCTTTGATACATTCCATATAATGTGTGTTTTATATGTTCTATAGAGTCTGTGTTTGATACGTTCTATAGAATGTGTGTTTGATACACTTTTAACGGCTGAATGTGTGTGCGTGTGTGTGTGTGTGTGTGTTACAGTTGTTCACAGAGAGGTTTGTGGAGCGTTTGGACGACATTGACTACAAGGGCTTAGTGAAGCTGAGGTGGAACGTGGGCGGGCTTCAGTTCTCCCAGACCCAGAAGTTCAGCTCCATCGGACCCAAGGATGACTTCATCAAGGTAACATGCACACACACACACACACACACACACACACACACACACACACACACACACACACACACACACACATGCATACATACACATGAATGCACACAAACCCACACACCTTTGTCTGTGTGTGTGTGTGTGTGTGTGTCTCTCTGCTGCAGTGGGTGAGGGACATCGAATATCTGGGCAAGGGCACCCACACCGACTGCGCCATCAGCAACATGACGGCGGAGATGCTCCGCGCGCCCTCCGACCCCCGGGCGATGCGCTTCGCCGTGGTCATCACCGACGGCCACGTCACCGGGAGCCCGTGCGGCGGCATCAAGGTGACGTCGGAGCGGGCGCGCGACAAGGACATCCGCATTTTCGTGGTGGCGGCGTCCAAGAACCTGGACGAGACGGGCCTGCAGGAGATCGCCAACGCGCCCGCCGCCGTGTACCGCCGCGACTTCACCGCCGTGGTGCTGGAGCCCGGCCGCCTCCCCATCATCCACATGCAGACCATCGAACGCATCATCGAGACCATGGTAACCGCCGGAGCCCCGCCCACCTCACCCCCCACACACACACACACACACACGCACGCGTAGAACGTAGAATATAGAATGTAGAATGTAAAACGATGTAGGAAGTTGGAAGTAGAACACATAACATATCACCGCATCATCGACGCCATGGTAGTAGCCGCCGGCAAACCGTAACCCTGGCGACTGCGCAGAACGTAGAATATAGAAAGGAGAATGTACTAAAAGGTTGTAGGATGTAGAGGACGTAGAACGTACTGTACAACACAGAATATAATCACGTAGAATCACAACCTCTTAGAGTCACAAAATGTGCATATGGTCGATTTGTGCTGGGAAATCTGTATGACGAGGCAGGGGTCGTTATATGTATAGAATAAAGTATAAAGAGCAATAAACTAGAAAACAAGAAATAATAAACAAGAAAATAACAGTAAAAACACACATAGAAGAAATAATATATCCAATGACAATTTTATATCTTGTTGTTCATTTGTAACTCTTACCTACCTATTAATATATTTATTCAAGTGTCCATTTATTATTATTTATTATTTATTCAAGTTTTTCTCACCAATTGTTCTTTGTTTGTTGGTTTCCAGAGCCACATGGCCTACGTGGAGGTGAGTAAGCAGTCAAAGCAATCAAAACACGTGGAGGCTTGAAGGAAACAAAATGTCGTCACTAATGTTGTTTCTCTCTCCCCCCTCGTGGGCGACCAGTGTTACAAAGTCTCCTGTCTGGAGACCGAGGGTCCTCTTGGCCGAAGGGACACAGGGGACAGAAAGTGAGTGTGACGCACACACACACACACACACACACACATGCATACACACGCACACGCATGTAACATACACTACCACTGATCTATCTTCTCACCTGTGTTTTACCTGTCACCTGTAGGGAGCTAAGGGAGACAATGGAGAACCAGGTCTTAAGGGAAACAGTGGTCGTCACGGAGACCCCGGTATCGAAGGTCCCATTGGTCAGCCTGGTATCAAGGTGAGTGGTGAAACCCCTGCCAATCATCCCATCTCTGAGTGCTGATTGGCTGATGGGCGGGCTGGTTTAACCCCTCTCTCTCTCTCTCTCTCTGTCTCTCTCTCTCTTTCTCTACAGGGAGAATTCGGTCTCAAAGGAGAGAAGGTGAGCGCAAGATGAGGTCATACTTGTTGGCACCAAGGTAGGTTTTGTTTGTGTTATTGAACCCTGTTTTCTGATCCGTAATCAATCATCCACTTTTTTCCATCCACAGGGAGAGATTGGAACTGAAGGAAAGAAGGTGGGCTCTTGACCAAATTAACTTTTTTTTACTTTCTTCTCATGGGACGTCTAGAACTGTCCGTTATCACTCATTCTGCTCTGTGATTGATTGTGTCTGACTTCACTGCCCTTGTTGGCCTCTGACCTTGTGTGACCTTGTCCTCCAGGGTGTTGCAGGTCTCTCAGGACGCAACGGGACAGACGGACAGAAGGTGAGGATGAACAACTGAAACTACAGTACCTAAAGGCCTTAAAATACATTTAAGACCTGTGTCTTCAAGACCTTTAAGACCTTTAACCCTGTAAAACCCAGACATAGTAAAACATAAAAATAAAAAAAATCCAACCTCTCAGATGGTGTTGTAGGAGGCCTTTGGAGATGATAATAAAGTGTTTGCAAAAATGTTATGTTTTTGTACGGTTTTATGGGAATGTTGTTACGCTACAACGTTGGGTGAAGTGGGCAGCAGAATTTCCTGTAGGCTATTTGTACTCATTGTCTGAACAACAAGGTACAAATGTTTGTACCTCAGTAAAAAAAAACTAAGGGTTCATTTGCATGGTTGATTGCTTATTACTTAGCCCCAGAACAGTATATAACATGAATACTAATATCAACATTAGTCATATTTTTATGAATAGTGATTTTATTTAAAAGAAAATAAATAAATAAATGAAAAACGGGAATACATGTGCAAGGCAAGCATGTGCATGTATGTAGGGAGGGGCAAATATGTACAGTATGGACATATAAGTATATGTGTATTACATGTACAAGGGGTATATACAGTAGGTTGGGGAGTAGTGCAGTGATCATTTGCAGTGATAGTCCCAGAAACAGTCCTTGTCCTCTGAAAAGCAAAGACGAACGTCACACTTGCGGCATTGTGTGTTGGTGTACCCTTTAGGGCAATGTCTGCAGCGCCCTCTCGTTGTCTTCATTGGGAAATGTCCAACGAGGTCCTTGCGCACATCCAGTGGCAGGTGTGCACACGATCTCTTGGGTGGGACGCCGTTTGGATTCCCATCACCCGAGGATGGTCTCTTCTGAGCATTCAAAGGGCTGCCTGTTGTCACGGTCCGCGTTACTGGGCTACCGTTGCCTGAAGATGGTCGTCCCCTCTTTGGAGTTTTGACTGTGTCCACCTGATTAGAACAGAATCAATTAATATACATGTCAAAGATACATTAAGATACAAGTCTGATATATTACAAACATTGAAATATTAAAAAAATATGACAAATCCAGAAATGGATTCTTACCAGAATGAGAGAGGATGCTAGCTGTGCCTGGAAATGTCTCATGTTCAGTGTCTCTTTCTTAGAGATCTTGAGAGCTTGGCAGTCCCGCTTGTAGAGGAGCCAGGCGTTGACCACAGCAAGGGTGATGGTGTGCCAGAAGATGTACATGTACCAGCGGCGGGATTTCAGGGGGAACTTGTATTTGGCTGTAAACGAGTCCAACAAATCCACACCTCCCATGTATTTGTTGTAGGTACCCACAATGTAAGGCCTTTCAACTTCAATGTAGGTCTTGTTGGCTTTGTCCCAGCGTTGAATCTTCTGCACCAGGTTCTGTTCCAGCAAAGGATGACACAAGTGTGACCGCCCTGTTGTCATACCATTTGGCAGCAGAGATGTTGTGTTTCACCTCCACTCTCTGTAGTCAAAGGTTCCTCTCCCCTTCTTCTTCAAGCTCTTGTCGTCTTCAAGGTTGCAGTTGGGTAGGCGCACCTTGCCTGGCTGTTCCCACATAATGGATTCCATGATCAAGGAGCTTCTCTATCAGTGGAACAGAGGTGAAGTAGTTGTCTGCATAGATCTTGTAGTTCTGACCTTCTGGCAGTGTTGAAGCGAGCTTCATCACAACATCACCTGACAAGCCAAGTTCAGATTTGGCTCGTATTCCGTTGTCGCTCCCTTGGTACACATCAAAGTCACACATCACGCCAGAGATTCCAGTTCTCACCCATACTTTGAAGCCCCATGGGTGTGGCTTGCCTCGCATGTATTGCTTGATGCCGCTGAATCTCCCCTTGAAAGGAATCATCATCTCATCCACAGAGTTGTGCTCTTCTGGTACCACCTGCAGGCACTTCTCTCTGAATGAATCGAGCCGTGGTCTGATTTTCCAGAGTTTGTCCTTCTTTTCCGTCTCTGACACTGTCAAGTTGTTGACTAAATGTAAGGATGTCAACAGAGACTGGAATCTGTTGCGTGGCATCACATCAGCAACAGGGGCGTGCCGTGTGTCTGTCTCCCAGTACATTCGGCTTCCAGCCATTTGTACGAGGCCCATCTTCGGGTACATGCCCAACATTTTCTCTATTTCCTTTGTATTGGTGTTTACAGATGTTCCAACCTATTGTGCTCTGATTATCATCGTAAAAGGAATGCATGCAGCCCCCCACCCCGCATTCCTGAACATTCTCACCTGTTCCACAACAATGCAACAGGCATCCCCCAGCATCCCCCCAGAACTAACTGCTTTGACTATGAATTGAGCCAAAATAATGGGCAGATATGCACAAACAGATGAGAAACTGAACTGTTGAAGGTGATTACTAAAACATTAGAAGCAGTAGAAAGTGATCGGCTATTGCAATATATTTTTGTAATTCAGCTTCTAGTACAATGGATTCCAAATAGTATTGGATTAGAAATTAAAGTAAAAATAAATATATAGCCTACATAATATATAATAGGGTCTGGAATGTGTAGAAAAATGTGTGTCATTTAAAATATATTGTGAAAACCAGAAGATCCCTGTCAAAACATGTCTATTTAGACTACACTTAGCCAGGTATGTAAACTTACAACATGGCTATTTTGACTACCACACTTTCCCAGTGTTGTACAAGTACAACAAATATACAACATGCTCTAATTTACATTTGGGGAATGTATTTCACAATAACTACATATGTACATGTTCTAGTCAGTGTAATGATTACCAAAAAAAATATTAAAGGCATTTTACTTCCTTAAATCTGATAAATCCAGTCCAATGAAACAAAGTGTTGTTGCTCAGCCAAAGTTTTGCAGCTTGTGAAAGTTCATGACCTGTGGGCGGGACTTATATACAAATCCATCCATCCATCCATTTTCGTCCGCTTATCCGGGGTCGGGTCTGCCCCGGGGTCGGGTCTGCCCCGGGGTCGGGTCTGCCCCGGGTCGGGTCTGCCCCGGGGTCGGGTCTGCCCCGGGGTCGGGTCTGCCCCGGGGTCGGGTCTGCCCCGGGGTCGGGTCTGCCCCGGGGTCTCCTCCCAGTTGGACGTGCCCGGAAAAACCTCCAAAGGGAGGCGCCTGGGGGGCATCCTAATCAGATGCCCGAACCACCTCAGCTGACTCGAGCAGCGGCTCTACTCCGAGCTCCCTCCGGATGTCTGAGCTCCTCACCCTATCTCTAAGGCTGAGCCCAGCCAGCCTGCGGAGGAAACTCATTTCGGCCGCTTGTATCCGCGATCTCATTCTTTCGGTCACTACCCAAAGCTCGTGACCATAGGTGAGGGTTGGAACGTAGATGGACCAGTAAATCGAGAGCTTCGCCTTCCGGCTCAGCTCCCTCTTCACCACAACGGACCGGTACAGCGCCCGCATCACTGCAGACGCTGCACCAATCCGTCTGTCCATCTCCCGCTCCATTTTGCCCTCACTCGTGAACAAGACCCCGAGATACTTGAACTCCTTTGCTTGAGGCAGCAACTCACTCCCAACCCGGAGGGAACACTCCACCGTTTTCCGGCAGAGAACCATGGCCTCAGACTTGGAGGTGCTGACTCTCATCCCGACTGCTTCACACTCGGCTGCAAACCGAGTGTCCAAATGTCCTAACAAATTGCATTGCGAGACTGAACAATAGGACCCAATGACTACGTTAATGTAAAAAAAATAAACATTTATACCTTTTTTTTAATTTATTTATAAAAATGTTGTAATTCTGCAACCTGGGGTCTGACCTTAAAGACCTTTAAGACATCTAAGACATTTAAGACCTATGTCTGTTAGCTCTTTAAGACCTATATCTATTAGCTCTTTAAGACCTTTAAGACCCTTAAGACCTTTAAGCCCTTTAAGACGTGTGTCTTTAAGACCTTAAAGACCTTGAAGACATCTCAGACTTTTAAGACCTATGTCTGTTAGCTCTTTAAGACCTATGTCTATTAGCGCTTTAAGACCTTTAAGACCCTTAAGACCTTTAAGCCCTTTAAGACGTGTGTCTTTAAGACCTTTAAGACCTGTAAGACCCGTGTCTTTAAGATCTTTAAGACCTTTAAGATCTTTAAGACCTTGAAGACCTTTAAGACCTGTGTCTTTAAGACATTGAAGACCTTTAAGACCTGTGTCTGTAAGATCTTTAAGATCTTCAAGACCCTTAAGACCTTTAAGACCTTTAAGACCTGTGTCTGTAAGATCTTTAAGACCTTCAAGACCCTTAAGACCTTTAAGACCTTTACGACCTTTACGACCTTTAAGACCTGTGTCTTTAAGACATCTAAGACCTTTAAGACCTGTGTCCGTAAGATCTTTAAGACCTTTAAGACCTTTCAGATCTTTAAGACACTTAAGACCTTTAAGAACTTTAAGACCTTTAAATCCTGTGTCTTTAAGACCTTTAAGACCTTTAAGACCTTTAAGACCTGTGTCTTTAAGATCTTTAAGACCTTTAAGACCTTTAAGACCTTTAAATCCTGTCTTTAAGACCTTTAAGACCTTTAAGACCTGTGTCTTTAAGATCTTTAAGACCTTTAAGACTTTAAGATGTCTTTAATATCGAGAGATGCAGGGAATTTGTAATATGACAGTATATTCTCTAGTTGTACAATCCATCCGTCCTCTACTGTATTACATGCTAGTATTATATAATATTAATTTGAGTCCCGCCCTTGTCTCCGCCCCCTGCAGGGTAAATTCGGACGTATTGGCGCTCCAGGTTGCAAGGGAGACCCAGGCGACATCGTAAGACACTACGACGAACACACCGACCTTACGTACAAACACACCTACAGTCAGGGTGATGTAGAATCCATTGATTGATGTGTGTGTGTGTGTGTGTGTGTGTGTGTGTGTGCAGGGTCCCGATGGTCACCACGGAGACGTGGGCAGAGCTGGTCTTCCCGGTGCCGAAGGAGAGAAGGTACCCAGCGCCCGGGTTCAAAGGTCAAAATCGTTTAAATCTGTCAGACTGTATCAGACTCAAAATTAACTGAGTGTGTGTGTGTCTGTGTGTGTGTGTGTGTGTGTGTGTGTGTGTGTGTGTGTGTGTGTGTGTGTGTGTGTGTGTGTGTGTGTGTGTGTGTGTGTGTGTGTGTGTGTGTGTGCGCGCGCGCGCGCGTTGCCAGGGAGACGGTGGTCGTTCCGGGAGATCAGGTCCACATGGACCACCTGGAGATGGCGGACCAAAGGTGAGGTCACAAGCCCCGCCCACCCAGCCAAGTTCCTGACCAATTAGAAGAGGCCAGCGATATATTAATAGGAAGGTTAATCAAGGTTCAAAGGTTAATCTGTGACCTCACTTACACAGGGAGAGAGAGGAAGTCCTGGCTTGCCTGGTTTTCCCGGACTGAAAGGATCCCCAGTAAGACATCAGCACACACACACACACACACACACACACACACACACACACACACACACACACACACACACATACACCCCCAACTCGTACCAGTTACCTGCCTGCTCACTCACCTGTGTGTGTGTGTGTGTGTGTCGTCTTCTTCCAGGGAACAGGAGGATCTCCAGGCTCTAAGGGAGAACTGGTAAGGTCATGTGATGGACTGCCTGGTGTAGCTCAGCCAATCGCCACACAGCGTTTGTGTGTGGTCTGCGTGTGTGTGTGTGTGCGTGTTTCTTACGTTGCGTGTGTGTGTGTGTGTGTGTTTCTTACGTTGTGTGTGTGTGTGTGTGTGTGTCGTGGTGTTTCTAGGGCCGGAGGGGAGACTTCGGGCTGAAGGGGGCCCAGGGAGCAAACGGACCTAAAGGCGAGAAGGTGAGGAGGACCCCCTGCTGGGCACGCCACTCGCACCTTCGTCACACTTTGCCATGGTTACGTTTCTGTGTTTCAGAGTGAGATGGGACCCGAAGGCTTGAGGGGACTTCCTGGTGAAGTAGGGTCAAAGGGCGCCAAGGTGAGGTCCATACCACCACAAAGTTATGTCACACACACACACACACACACATACAGACGCACACACGCAGGCGCGTGAGTTACTCACTGTTCCGGATGTTTCTCAGGGTGACAACGGCCTGCCAGGGCCCAGGGGACCGGCTGGAGCATCGGGAGAACATGGGAGAAACGTAAGTCAAAGGTCAAAGGTCACCACGCGAGACGGACTTCGCCCTCCGAGTGGTCGGATGTCAGCATCCATAAACACATGCATCCTCCGAATGTGCATCACCACGGTAACGGTTGTGTCTATCAATTTTTCCCGACTCCTTCCAGGGCACCCGCGGTGACCCGGGTGACGCGGGCCCCAGAGGAGACCCAGGCACACAGGGGCCAAAGGTACGTCTGTGTGTGTGTGTGTGTGTGTGTGTGTGTGTGTTTTGAGAGTGTGTGTGTGTGTGTGTGTGTGTGTGT
Source organism: Coryphaenoides rupestris (assembly GCA_002895965.2). Classification (NCBI taxonomy): domain Eukaryota; kingdom Metazoa; phylum Chordata; class Actinopteri; order Gadiformes; family Macrouridae; genus Coryphaenoides; species Coryphaenoides rupestris. The sequence continues at coordinate 159,801 of PIJE02000309.1, forward strand.
GTGTGGGTGTACTGGTGTGTGTGTGTGGTCGTGTGTTTGTGGACGTGTCTTTACCTGTGTGTGTGTGTGTGTGTGTGTGTGTGTGTGTGTGTGTGTGTGTGTGTGCGTGCGTGCCCGTATTTAAAAAAATGTCTGCTGTTGTTTACTCCCACTTCAGGGCGATGGAGGACGACCAGGCTTCAGCTACCCAGGACCCAGAGGACCATCGGTAACACCAAACACACACACACACACACACACACACACACACACACACACACACACACACACACTGTCCCACCTCCCTGCCTTTTGGGGACTCTGTTTTGACTTGCGGGGACTCGTGTGCAGGGAGAGAGAGGCGAGAAGGGCAACCGAGGACCCCGGGGAGGCAGAGGAGACTGCGGAAACAAGGGAGAGGCCGGAATCAAGGGCAAATCCGGAGAGCTGGTGAGTCCTCGCTAGCGTCCCGCACTGACGCAAAATAAAAGTTCCCCTCCGCTTGGATATGTCTGTGCTGCGGGGCGAACATATCGTGGCCGTTTCCCGAACTCTGGCTGCTGTCGTTTTTAGAGGTTCTGACGGAGTTCTGATGGAGTTCTGTGTTTTCTTTTAAAACAGGGCGAACTGGGACCGCACGGTGAACCCGGCCAAAGAGGTCCACAAGGAGAGCATGGACGGGATGTGAGTCGGTCACTCACACACACACACACACACACACACACACACATACACCGCACAATATACTGACCCTGTGGACGCACACGTGTGGCCGAGTGAACACACGTGCGTATCGCTTACGTTTAGAACGGCTGAAACTGTGGCATGTTGATCCTGTCTGTACAGCCTGTGGGGCCCCCAGAAATGTTCCATTAGGGGGCCGGGGGGGGGGGGGGAGATGGGGCCCCTGAAGATCTTGGGGTGCACACCAATGCTAAAAGTCACAACTGAATATCAGGAATTGTGTGCTGTTGGAGTAGATAGGCTGTCGTTGAGAACGATGTGAATATGGGCGTTAAGGGATCGTATCTGGATATGCTTTGGTTTCCTAGGTTACAGTTAATCTTACAGTTTATCTGATGAGCACAGACTCATACAGTTAACAGTTATTTTGAGTATCCACAACAATCCTGTTTTGACGCTGTTGTGTACAGAAGTCCTGATCAATCTTGACAGACGATAATTAGGAATATGTCTTCAGAAAGTCTAGAAATATACCACCCATGGTAATTTAGCATGCCATTCTCACCTCAAGAATTCATACACACTCTCAGCACGAACGAGACAGCGTGTGTCGCGTATTCAACCACCTCACAGGATATGACATCACATTCTGTCTTCCTCCCCGACAGGGTGACACCGGCCCCGAGGGAGATCCCGGTCTGACCGTAAGAAAACCCCGACCCGCTCATCACCAACCATCCGTCGGCCATCTCGGTTCTAGCCCTACCGTCTAGAAGCGAGGTGGACCCAAGATGGCCGCCGGGTGAATGCAGGAAGCGCGTAGGATACCATGTGACACGTGTTTACCCTGACGCCATGTTGTCTCCTCTCTGGTCTGCAGGAGTGCGACGTCATGAACTACATCAGAGAGACCTGTGGCTGCTGCGGTGGGTCGTGATATTAATACAATTGATTGTTAATGTGATTGTTCATGTGTTCATTATCATCATTCATTATATGATTATTAATGTGCGACAACGCCTGATATTTAAATATTGATATTAATACGTATAATAATATAATAAGTTCTAATTGTGGAATTCTGTGTGTGTGTGTGTGTGTGTGTGTTTGTGCTTGCATGTGTGCGTGTGTGTGCGTGCATACATGCATGCATTTGTGTGTGTGTGATTGTGTGTGCGTGTGTGTGTGTGTGATTGTGTGTGTGCGTGTGTGTGTGTGTGTGTTTGTGTGTGTACCAGACTGCGAGAAGCGATGCGGGGCCCTGGACATCGTGTTTGTGATTGACAGCTCCGAGTCGGTGGGTCTGGCCAACTTCACCCTGGAGAAGAACTTTGTGATCAACACTATCAACCGGCTGGGTTCCATGTCTAAGGACCCCAACTCCGCCACCGGTGGGCGCTGTCTGCACCCCACGACACCTTCACCTTCATCATCATCACATTACCATATCATCATTACCAATTGATCGATTTATTGGGTTGTTTGGTTGATTGGTTGATCAGAGTGAATTAGCAGGAGTGTGTAATACTGTGTGTGTGTGTGTGTGTGTGTGTGTGTGTGTGTGTGTGTGTGTGTGTGTGTGTGTGTGTGTGTGGTGGTGTGTGGTGTGTGTGTGGTGTCTCCCAGGCACCAGGGTGGGTGTGGTCCAGTACAGTCACAGCGGAACCTTCCAGGCCATTCGCCTCAACGACCCCAAGATCGACTCACTGGCCGCCTTCAAGGTCTCACACACACGCACACGCACACATGCACACGCACTGACACACACACACACACACACACACACACACACACACACACACACTGACACACACACACACACACACACACACACACACACTGACACACACACACACACACACTGACACACACACACACACATACACACACACACATAAGCATATATACTCTAATATACTCTATGTATGTACAAAACAAAGATTTGACGACATCCCCCCCGCCTCACCCCCCCCCCCCCTCCCCCTCCCCTCCCCTCTCCTCCAGGATGCGGTGAAGCGTCTAGAGTGGATCGCGGGGGGCACCTGGACCCCCTCGGCGCTGAAGTACGCCTATGACCACCTGATCCGGGACAGTCGCCGTGCCAACGCCAACGTGACCGTGGTGGTGATCACAGACGGACGCTTCGACCCGCGAGACGACGACTCCCTGCTCACCTACCTCTGCAGGTAAGGCCCCGCCCCACCCTCCTTCCTCTGAAGGTAAGGCCCCGCCCCCCCGCTCACCTACCTCTGAAGGTAAGGCCCCGCCTCCCGCTCACCTACCGCTGAAGGTAGGCCCCGCCCCACTGCTCACCTACCTCTGAAGGTAAGGCCCCGCCCCACTGCTCACCTACCTCTGAAGGTAAGGCCCCGCCCCCCCGCTCACCTACCTCTGCAGGTATGTGTGGCGGTGTATGTGTGTATGTGTGGCGGTGTGTGTGGGTGTGTGTGTGTGTGTGTGTGTGCGTGGGTGTGTGTGTGTACGGGCGTGTGTGCGTGTGTGTGTATGTATGTGAGTGTGTGTGTACTGTAGGTGTGTGTGTGTGAGGTCTCCTCTGCACACAAGTCTGCTCAGAGGGTGGATAGGTTTAATCTGCCTCTGTGTGTGTGTGTGTGTGTGTGTGTGTATGTGTGTGTGCCTGCGTGTGCATACGTGCGTGACCCCAGTGACCCCAGCGTGGACGTGAGTGCCATCGGTATCGGGGACATGTTCGACCAGGCGGAGGAGAACGAGAGCCTGAAGAGCATCGCGTGCCAGCGGGACGGACGCGTGCTCGGCATGAGGCGCTTCGCCGACCTGGTGGCCGAGGAGTTCATCGACAAGATCGAGACCGTGCTGTGCCCGGGTACACACACACACACACACACACACACACACACACACACACACACAGGTACATACGTATACACACACACACACGCACACACACACATTGGGCTTAAGCTGTGTGTGTGTTAAGATGTCTGTTCCTCTAACCACACGTCTCCACCTTGGTTTCAGATCCCGACATCATTTGCCCCGACCTCCCGTGCAAATCAGGTAAGCTTCCGGAACGTCCCAGTGAACCTTGACCCCAAATCACACACACAAATGACCCGACTCTGTTCCCGAACCATTTCTCCGACATTATTTGTTTGTTTTGGTTTGGGTTCCACAGCGATGCTGGTTTATACCGAGGTCTTAGAGAGAGAGAGAGAGAGAGTATTCCCTCTTTTCCAATCACCGAATCCGATTTGACGCCAATTCAGTCGGACACATTTCCCCGCCCCTTTCTGTTATTTTGCGCTCTGCCTGCCTCGTGGGTCTCCGCCCACTTTTGTCCCCGCCCACTTGTTTCAGGAGGGGGCGCGGCGCAGGGGCAAGAGCCTCTATCTGAAGAAGGAAGCCCCGCCCCCGTCCCCACCTCTCTGGAGGGCGTGGCCCACCTGCTCAGCGGCCTGAGCGAGCATCAGTACGGCGTCGGCGTGGCGACCATGGCCTACACCGCCCAGCGGGCCAAGATGGCGCAGGGGCTGACGCGCAGCCGCTGGACCGAGCTCTTCATCGAGTCCTTCAAATTCGTCTACGGGGACATCCTGGGAGACCCCCAGCGGGCCCTGGGACTCTGCTAACGCTCGACACGCCAGCTAACCGCGCGCTACCTCGCCCTTAGCTCCCTCCTGGAGAGAGACATAGAGAATAAGCTAGCTAGCTGCTAACCGCTACTGCGTAGAGAAGCGTAGAGAGCCTATTTTACAACTTCAGCACTTTTTGCTGCATACTGAGCGCATGTCCGTAAGTCCGTCCGTTAAGTCTCTCATCGCGTCGTTGGGCGGGGACGCAAGTTGACCCAGCATACAAAATCCTTCTCCTAGTGAGTTAGTGAATTTAAACTCTAAATATAGTATATGACACATATCACTCTGTCCGCGCCCGGTGGGGAGGGGAAGGGTTGGTGCGGGTTTTTGAGGTGGAACAGTCGATCTCACCGCCGTGAGGTCACCAGGACTTTAGCGTCTGTGGAGCCATTCATGAGGTTCTGGGTTTGGGTTCGGTGACTCTGAGGGAAAGGGAGGGGGAGGGGGAGGGGGAGGGCGACCCCATAACACCCCCCCCCCCCCCCCCCCGCCAAAACCTGCCTCATTTCAACTGTGAACCGCGTCGTGTGTCGTGTGTTGTGTGCTGCCGTTTTGGACGTTTCTACGGTTACACCCCCCTTCTAAACGTGACTCACAATGCGTGTGTGTGTGTGTGTGTGTGTGTGTGTGTGTGTGTGTGTGTGTGTGTGTGTGTGTGACACCAGCGGTAGCCAATATGCGTGTGTACGGCCAGTATTCAGTGGTTTCTTGTGAATGGACGTTAACGGAAAACACACTGACTCATGAACCTTATTATCCTTGGGAGTTCCTTGACATTGGCGATGAAGAAAATTGTGTGCGTGGTGTGTGTGTGTGTGTGTGTGTGTGTCCTGTATATTTGCACTGCAGACGTAATGGACCAACACAAGCGAACTGTTACTCCTTTCTGAGTTTTATAACCCTGAAATATGCATGTTTTTTCCCCCCGCATGTTATGCGCAGAGCCAGATATTGTTAGCGGGGGCGTATACGTCCGTGTTGTGTGTGTAACCATGACAACCGCGACAACAACAACAACATGTTGTGTGTTGTCGCGTTAGCTACGTGACTGCAGCTTGCTAATGTTTGTTTTTGAAAACATTGATTTTGCCAATGTGCATGGAAAGTGTATCGTCTCAACCTTTCAGAGAATAAAGTTTTAGATTTGCGTGAATTGAACCGGCCCGTTATTGTTTGTCCTCGTTTATCCCCGCCCCCCCTGGTTTAACCACGCCCCCAACAACCCTTTGCCAAAAAAAAGAGAGAACATCCTTGAAGCCATCATCTATGGGCACAATAAAGAACCAGTCGGCTTGTCTGGGTTGGAGCATCAGCTGGCCGGCATCTGTGGTGTGGATTCATCACATCATGGAATTTCACTTTGATATAAAACACAACTCCTGTTTTGTCTGTCTGTGTCTGGCCTGTCTGGCCATATGTCTGTCTGAACATCTGTCTGTCTGTCTGTCTGTCTGTCTGTCTGTCTGATTATCTGTGTCTCTATCTGATCTGTCTGACTGACAGTACATCTGGTCCGTCTGTCTGACTGCCCATGTGCCTTCCTGTTTCTCTATCTCTCTGTCCGTCTGTCTGTCTGTCTGTCTATTTGTCTGTTTGTCCATCTGATCATCTGCCTGTCTGTCTGTTGGTCTGACTGACCATATGTCTGTCCGATCTTCCGTCTGTCTAACTATCTGATGGTCCGTCCGTCTATTTGTCTGTCTGTCTGTCTGTCTGTCTGACCATAAGTCTGGCTGATCTTCTGTCTGTCTGACCGCCCGTCTGTCTCCCCCCCCCCCCCCCTGCAGAGCCAGCCGTGGCCACCTGTGTCCAGAGGCCCGTGGACCTGGTGTTCCTGCTGGACGGATCCGAGCGCATGGGCCTGGAGAACCACCGGCGAGCCAAGGAGTTTGTGGAGAACGTGGCGCGCCGTCTGACCCTCGCCGGCGGCCCGGCGGACGAGCGGAACGCACGGGTGGCGCTGCTGCAGTACGGCAGCCGCGCGGAGCAGAGGGTGGAGTTCGGCCTCACGCACAACCTCTCCGTCATCGCCAACGCGCTGTCGACCATCAGCTACCTGGACTCGTCCTCCTCGCTGGGCAGCGCCATCATCCACGCCGTCGACAACGTGGTGATGTCACATGTACGGGGAGCACGCACACACACACACACACACACACACACACACACACAGGTAGGCACACACACACACAGGTAGGCACTAGACACACACACACACACAGGTAGGCACTAGTCACACACACACACACACACACACACACACAGGTAGGCACTAGGCACACACCGGAAGACACACACGCACACACACACACACACACACACACACACTCACATCAAGTAAGACACACTCACCCACACAAAGGAAGACACACACACACCAAATGAGTCCACTTTGTAGACATTACAACGCACACACACACACACGCAAAAAGACACACACACACACCACACACTGGCAGACAAACACATGCATAGACAGAGACACAAACATGCACAGACACACACACAAACTCACACAAAGCTGTACACACACACATAGACACACACAAACACAGAGACAAAGACACATACAGACACACACGGCACTCATGTACACGCACGTCACCACAGCAACATCAATGATCCCTCCCCTCCCCCCCCTCCCCCCCACAGGGCAGCCGCCTCACCCGCCGCAACGCCGAGCTCTCGTTCGTCTTCATCACGGACGGCGTGACGTCGGCCGAGAGCCTGGACGAGGGCGTGTCCGCCATGCGGCGTGCCGAGGCCGTGCCCACCATCGTCGCCATGGGAACCGACACGGACGGCGAGGTGCTGCGCAAAGTAGCCCTCGGCGACGCAGCCGCCATCTTCCGCGGCACCGACTACGCCGCGCTGAGCAAGCCCGCCTTCTTCGAGCGCTTCGTCCGCTGGGTCTGCTAGTGTGTGTGTAGGGGGGGGGGGGAGGGGGGTGTGGGGGAAGAGGAGAGGCCGCCGGGCGCAGGGGGAGGGGTCACCACGCACGCCACCGCCGTCATAGAATTAGAATCCGTAGAATATTACCGACGACAACAAGAGATGGACCGACTTTTCTTTATTCGCGCGTGCCGTGTGTCGAGCGAGAGCTGACGGTGTTGTTGTTGTTGTTGTTGTTGTTGTTCTCGATGCTGATCTCATTTTGGTTTTGTCCAAAATGGCGGCCTTTTCTGTTTTGTTTGTTAGTTTTTAACGTACACCCTTGAGAAAATGTCGAGGAGGATCTTGACCGGAAACTTCTATTCATTCTAAATCTATTTGGTCCTGCGCCTCAGACCAGCGAAGAAGAGAGACTCGTTGTTAGAAATATAAAGTTGAGTCACGGTGTGTCCGATCGTTCGGGTGCTCTAACTGTTTGGTTCAGTTGACCCACGAAGGAAATGCTAACATTAAAGGTGCTACAGTCCAAGCTAAACAGAGCGACACATCTTACTGTTTCTGGAAACTTCTTTTGTATTTTTTGCACCAAGTAGCAGCTCTCGTCATGTCACCACGGGGACGAGAGCGTACCTAGTCGTTCACAATTGGCCGTCCAATCACAAACACACACACACACGCAGACACATACATACACACACACACACAGACACACACACACACAGACACAGACACACACACAAACACAGACACACACACATACATACATACACCTGCACGCACACACATACAGTATGTACACACACACACACACACACACACTCATTAACAGAATGTAACACTTGCAGACATACAGACAAATAAGAGGTAACTGTTTATACATGATGTTTAATAAAGCTGATTGTGATAAACCCACACTTGAACTTCTGTGGTTCTGTTTCTGTTCCCGTCTGTTGTTTTCGTAAAGGATATCTTTTTTTAATAACAATAATCATACGTTTTCCATTCAAATTACACTGCTCCGTCGTGCACGGGGATCACAGAAGGCCGAATGCAGAGCAACATTTATTCGCCGTGAAAAAATAACTATAATAATTGTTCCAAAGCAAACATACTTCCCACGAACGGGAATAGGCACCATATGCGAAACATGTTTATCTAAGCATGACATTATAAGTGTGGAATTTCAATAAGAGATTACGATGAGAACAGACTGTGCTTATACAGTATAATAGGCTCAGCAAAAACATCTCTTTCGACAATAATTGACATTACATTTACATTGTACGTCGTTGGCAATCATTATCATCAACATCATCATGAATATAATCATCAATTTCATGAATATCATCGCCATCAATATCATCGTCATCAATGTCATAATAAAAAATCATCATCATAAACGACACATCTTACGTAGACTGAAGACGAGGAATGGGATAGAGGGCGTTTTTGTGAGTACGTAAAATAAAAAAACACATTGATGGCGTTCTTCACTTTTAAACGAACGTATGACTTTGCTTCATCCTCTCTCCTCCTCCTCATCCTCTCTCCTCCTCATCCTCCTCTCGGTTGAAGGCCGACAGTCTTTTTTTTGACAGCTCAACGGCGACCCCTGCCGTAGAAATACAGTCATTACACAAATCATGACACTCTAAAATCTATATTTTTTGGGGGGGGGTTTCGTGTTCAGGCCAGAACACCATTTATGAATAACATGTAAAATAAAAGTGCCATTATTAAATCGGTATTATTCATATGTAATCGCTAAACATTTGAGTAATTTTGCCCGTGCAGTCTATTTATGGGTTAATTTTGAGCGTAGAGGAGCCCGAAGTGTTGCCGTACAAACACGATGTCAGGTCAGAGATCTTTGGACTCAGGGTTCATATACGTCTCTTCAACTTGGAGTTCGGCTTCTGCTGCAGGTCAGTGATATATGTGTGCATGCATTCCGTTGCATTTGCATTTTTAAATAAATACATTTGCTAATTCAACTTTGTGTGTGTGTGTGTGTGTGTGTGTGTGCCTGTGTGTGTGCCTGTGTGTGTGTGTGTGCCTGTGTGCTGTGTGTGTGTGTGTGTGTGTGTGTGTGTGTGTGTGTGTGTGTATGTGCCGGGTTGGGTTCACTCAGGCGCACACATTTAATTGCAAGTTTTGCAACCAAGCAACGTGCAGAGAATATGGAGGGCGACCCGATCACAGAGCTGAGCACCCCCGCCCTGGTGGTGGACGTGGACGTCGTGAAGAGGAACGCGCAGAGGATGATCTCCCGCTGTGAGGCTCTGGGAGTGCAGCTGAGGCCGCATATGAAGACCCACAAGACCCTGTATGACACAGGCACACACACACACACACACACACACACACACACACACACACACACACACACACACACACACACACACACACACACACACACACACACACACACACACACACACACACACACACAGCACACACACACACACACACACACACACTCGCACATACACACACACACATTGCGACTTAAGTTGCAACACTTTAATGAGTATTGCAAATTATATATTTCTCTGCGGCGTTATGCGCATCTATACTTGCTTGTGCACACTGGCTAATTATGAGTGAGAGAGTGCATGTGCACACACATCTACTGTATGTTCACGCCTCTGTGTGTGTGTGTGTGTGTGTGTGTGTGTGTGTGTGTGTGTGTGTGTGTGTGTGTGTGTGTGTGTGTGTGTGTGTGTGTGTGTGTGTGTGTGTGTGTGTGTCTGTGTGTGTGTGGTGTGTTGTGTGTGTGCTGTGTGTGTTGTGTTGTGTTGTGGTGTTGTGTTGTGTGTGTGTGTGTGTGTGTTGGTGTGTGTGTGTGTGTGTGTGTGTGTGTGTGTGTGTGTGTGTGTGTGTGTGTGTGTATGTGTGTGTGTGTGTGTGTGTGTGTATCTATGTGTGTGTGCGTGTGTATGTGTGTGCGTGTGTGTGTGTGAAGGGAGTGCGGGGACATCATGACCGGGGGGTCTCGTCGCTGTGTGGTGGTCTCCACGCTGGCCGAAGCCTCCTTCTACGCCGACCACGGCTTCGACGACATCCTGTACGCCTACCCCCTGCCGTTCGATAAGGTGACACGCTCCGTCCCTCCTGCTTACCGCATCTTAATAATAAGGGGACATATTACACCACCAGGTGTGAGTGTGATTAGCCATCGCAAGCTGTTTCACAATTGCCATGTGACTACCATCTAGTGACATCACAAGTGGGAATGTCCCCCTAGATGTATGATTACTAGATCAGTCTACCAGCCTACCCAGTGGACTGTACTGTACCGACAGGAAAACTGATCTAGTCAGCATCTAGGTGGACATTCCCACTTGTGATGTCATATGATAGGGGACCTTTCTTAGCAAATAAAAATCTTATTTTATCATGTTATTATCTTATGACTCATTAATACACGTTAATACAAGTGTGTGTGTGTGTGTGTGTGTGTGTGTGTGTGTGTGTGTGTGTGTGTGTGTGTGTGTGTGTGCAGCTGGAGCGCTGTGCGGCCCTGTCGGAGAGGCTTGACCTGTTCCAGGTTCTGCTTGACCACCCGGGGGCCCTGGAGCTGCTCACCAAGAGGCCCCTGAGGGCCGGACGCCGCTGGCACGTCTGGCTCAAACTGGACTGTGGCAACGGGAGAGGTGTGCTGCTGATCAGTGTTTTAAGTCGTCAAGTCAATTGTATTTGTATAGCCCTTAGTTAGCCCACAGTTAGTCTCAAAGGGCTTTACAGGCCATATGATTATTATGGGGCCAAAAGTGAATCATGACAGGAACTCAGAGCGGGGGATCCCTCCTTCCAGGGATGTTTCAGAGTGCAATGGGTGTAACAAAGCATTACAATTACAAGCGACAAAGCGCACATAATAAATGGAATAGTAATATTGTGGAGTGATGGGGTGCTGGCTGGAGAGCAGGCTGGTAGCCGTCAGGTGGGGTGGCCAGGTATCCAGTCATGATCACAGGGAACAAACAGACAAGCAACCTCTACCCTAATACCCATCAGCAGCTAGGGTAGGCTTGTGCTGACAGCGTGTTGATTTAGCTGTAATTGGAATTTTAGCTGATAGATGCTTTAGCTGTTTAGTTAGATAAAATATAATACATTCTTACAATTAAAGGAGATGTGGTTAATTATCAGATTATTAACATTAATTCCTTGCTATCAAACTGCATTTAGCGTTTACCTTGCTTACATTTTTTTTTATTTTCTTTCTTTTATAGCTGGCATCTTGCATTCCAAACCAGAAGCCCTCCGATTGGCCCAGGCCATCGCTAAGACGGAGGGGGTTGAGCTTACCGGTGTGTACGCCCAATGTGGGAACACATACCAATGCAGAGGGGTGGCGGAGATCCAGGCCGTCGCCCAGGAAACAACCTCGTTGACCCTGCAGTTCATGGAGAAGTACGGCCCAGAGACCAAACACGCGGACTGGTTGTGAGACGTATCGACGTTCTGATAATGCTGTTAACTTTCTAATAATACGTTCTGATAATAATACCAAAACAATATATATGTTTACAATTATTACATACAAAATAATAATAATTAACATTTTAAAAGATCTACATTAGTAAAAGGTTTCCAGGCTCCGCCCACTGTGGTTTGCTTTGGGACCTGAAGAAGCGTTTGGACCCGGGAATGGATTTCCGTCAGACTTCGGAAGTCGGATTCTTATTCACTTACTCACTTCCTTGTGTCCCTCGTTCAGACTGAGAGCCATGGGCATCGACTGCAAGTCCAGCATTGGCTCCACCCCTTCCTGCAGCCATCCAATCACAGACATGGGCCGGCTGAGTGAGGTGCACCCAGGAAACTACGTCTTCTACGGTACGCGCTCGGGGCCGCGATGCTCGGCCCGCTAGCGCTGCACGCCTCGTAGCGTCCCCGGTTCGATTCCCACCTGGGGTCCCGTTGATGCTACATGTTATCTCTCTCTATCGTCTTCTTCTACGCACTTTCCTGTCCCTGTTTTTTATTTATTCACTGTCCTGTCCAATATATGTTCAGAGTTCACCTGGACCCTGCATCACCACCCCCCACCTCCCCTCTCCTAACCACAGCACTAACTTGTGTGTTTGTACGTCTTGACATTATGAATAGTCCTTAACATTGTTTATCATATTGTATGTTCTTAGATGTTGGTACTGCATTCAGAATGTCACGTCTGCTCTTATCCCAGATATTATGCAGACAACCTAACAATTATGAAACTCATTCTATTAACCTTGCAACTATGAATGCTTGAAACCTGCTCTATTCTTATCTTTATGTACCACAGTGATATATTGCTCTCCTTCAACAAATGTACTCTTTGTAAGTCGTTTTGGATAAAAGTGTCTGCCAAATGCCCTCAATGTAAATGGGAATATATATTAACGCCTTCTATCAAACGCCAATCAAACTCAAGTGGGCTAATTTGATTCGTCCAATCACGGACGATCTTCAGACGTGCAGCAGTCTCTGATTGGCTCGTGCCACGCGGAGGACGTGGCGGTGCGTGTGTTGACCCGCGTCATTGGCCACTGTCCTCACCGCAACCAGCTGCTAGTGGACTGTGGCTTTGCGGCGCTCAGGTAACATTACATAACATGATTATATTAGACTAGTTCATGAGTCTGTAGCCGTTTATCATTAGTCCACTGGGGGGGTAAACTGGGAGGAGGTGGTGGATGGCCATGCCCACGTGTGATGTCACTACTGGGTACATTTTGAAATAGCCAATCAAGCGCCAGCATCACACCTGGTGGTAGAATAGGGGCCTATTGAAGTTAGCTTCTGTTATCTTATGTTCCTGCTAGGTTAGCATTCTGTCAAGGAGTGTTTCTACATTCTAGTGAACAAATAGTTGGTGTCATTCGTTACTCTTTAAATGTTATTCATTTGATTTGATTGGCTGAACGTTTCTTCTCGTCGGTACCATGGACCCTCAGCCATGATGGAGGCAGGAAGCTGCCATCCGGGTACGCCGTGATCGAAGGACACCCTGACCTCAAGTAATCGAATCTGAACTAAAAAGCGATCATCTCATATGAAAGAATCTCATCCCGACGCTGACTCAAAACATCTGTCTAAACTACATCCGCCATCTTATAGTCCTGTTCTTTCATTTATTAATGTGTCCATTCATTAATTCATTCATGCATTAGTTATTGTACATACAATAATTTTCATAAACCTGCCCTTTTGGTTTTGTAACTGATGCATATATTCATATTCATTTGATAATCAACGATCATGTACACCGGCACTCACACAAATGCAGTCAAATTCTAATAGCATGTTGTTCTAACAATAATTCTAACATGCAATGAAAATGTGACCGTGATTCTGGCATCTGATTGGTGGTCATGTGCAGGTTGCTGTCCATGTCCCAGGAGCACGGCATGGTGGAGACAATCACAGGCGAGCTGGACTACAGCAAGTACCCGCTGGGGACCCTGCTCACCCTGGTGCCGTACCACGTCAGTACAAACACAGACACACACACAACACACACACACACACACACACACACACACACACACAAGATGGTGTAGTGTTGCAAGTCTGATGGTCTCTCGCCCATGTTTCTCTCTCTCTTTCTCCCTCTGTCAATAGTCTTGTGCGACGGCCATGATGCATGGTGTGTACCACGTCCACTCTGGTGGCCGTCTGGTCGGGAAGTGGTTCCCCACCCGCGGATGGTGATTGGCCAACGGTGATTGGCCGACGGGGATTGGCCGACGGTGATTGGCCGACAGTGATTGGCTGTCCTGCTTCAGCTATAACAGACTACTATCACCACCTATTATAGTTGTTAGTTGTACACATGTACACCAAATGTTTTCAATTCTAACACACGGTTATTTGACCAATTGTGCATTGAAAATAAAATGGCCTTTTAAAATGTGTATGCATTGTTTTTCTATGAATGTACTGTCGGTATTAGATTTACACACTAAATGGATACCAAATATCATATTAATATCAATCCAAAAAAATTTACAATCTTATGCAGCATTGTTCCTTCACACTTGACTAAGTTTGTTAATATGCCTCCTGCATATTTATTACAGACAGTAAAATGTACAATTAATATGACTACAAACACGAAATGCATCATGGGAAATGGTGTCTTGCGGACTGCGGCGCGCCCATTGGCTACGTGCTGACCCGTGACGCGTCACGTGGTTTAAACGCTTTGACGATGGCGCGGAATCGGTGACTCTACCGCTGCTGCGCTCAGGAGTTCATTTAGTTACTTTAGTTAATTTAGTTTATTTATTCGTCATCATCATAATAACAACGTTATCAGGTAAGCTGCCGTGTGAAGCTGGACTAGTGAATTAATGAGGGAGTAGCCCTGACACCATGTAACACGTGATTATTATTATTATTATTATTTTGAACGCTTATTTTCAGTGTATTCTGCTCTCCTGATGGCGTTTTATTTGCAATAGTGACAGCTGTCAATCACCAGACATACAGACGCCTTGAGTTGGTCACAGAGCATTTAACTCATCACTAACTAAAACAGCTAACTAATCATGACTATCACTAACTAATCACTAACTAATCATGACTTAATCCTAATACCACTGAACTAAACCACCTTAAGCTAATCAACTATCATTACTAATCCATTAACTACATCACTGAATCTAATCAATGAACTTATCATTAACTAATCACTAACTAATCATGAACTAATCATGAACTAATCACTAATTAATCATTAACTAACCACTAACTAATCACTAACTAATCACATTAACTAATCACTAACTAACCCGTATGGTATATTTAAGCAGTCAAAAAATACAATGGTGATTAAAAACCAGCTGTTTTTGGTTGGGGTCCTGTTGGTTCCGATCGGTCCGGTGTCCAGATGATGAATAAATGATCGATAATAACGTTATCAATGTTTGATTTCAGCCGTGATGAGTGTACTGGAGGTGAAGTTCGTGGGAGATGAGGACGTCCTGGAGCACATCGTGGACGTCACAGAAGGTATGGACACTGTGTGGACTGCGAGAGAGAGAGAGAGAGAGAGAGAGAGAGACCACCATCCCAACCCAACCCAACCCAAAGGTACCATGTGGTTCGGTTGAAACGGGTCCGGATCTTCTTCCTTTGGTTCTTCCTTTCAGCTGGACGTGCTGAGGGCGGGGCTGTCCAGAAGGTGGTGATGTTTAAAGGCCCCGCCCCCTCCAGCCGCCGCCGTGGGGTCAGGGGGGGTGTTGATCATGATGATGATGATGATGATGATGACTATGGTGGCGACGATAGTGATGACGACGAGGTCCTCAGCGAGCAGAAATATGTCCAGGCGCTCGGGACGGGCAGCACAGCAGGTAGGGGTGTAGGTGTAGGTGTAGGGTGTGGGTGAGAGTGAGTGTCTGTCTGTCTGTCTGTCTGTCTGTCTGTCTGTCTGTCTGTCTCTCTCTCTCTCTCTCTCTCTCTCTCTCTCTCTCTCTGTGTCTCTCTGTGTCTGTGTCTCTCTGTGTCTCTGTCTCTCTCTGTGTCTGTGTCTCTGTGTCTGTGTGTCTTTCTGTGACAAACTTTATTGACATTGCTCTAGTGTAACACAGTTAAACCTGCACAATAGCCACCACTATTGCATGACTGCCCCTTTTTAATCTAATCTCAATATAAAGGAAAAACAAAAACATGTGACATACTCGATGGTCATCCTTTACCTACAAATTAAAAGAAAATATTGACCATTTAATTTTAAAAGAGACACAGGACTTCACATCAAGATTCAATATTCCAAAATAATTGTCACATACACATACAGGATGTGCAGTTAAATGAAAAATCCCCATAATCATGGATACATAAAACGCTAAATAACGTTCGCCCACATAGTGAATTGTCATAGCTCACCCAGCCACTCATCAGTGGGTCGCTCCAACTTGGTGAATGTTGGTCATCCATATGACCTACGACCTCCTCCTGACCCTACAGATGACGAGGAGGAGGGGGCGGGGTCAGGCGTGACGGGCGCGGCCGTCTTCAGCTTCCAGAGGAACAAGCGCGCCCAGGGGATGGCCAATCGAGGTAAGCCACGCCCCTCCTAACCTTAACCCCACCCCCCCCCCCCACCGGCTGGGCGTTGAAATATTTACGTGTGTGTGTGTGTGTGTGTGTGTGTGTGTGTGTGTGTGTGTGTGTGTGTGTGTGTGTGTGTGTGTGTGTGTGTGTGTGTGTGTGTGTGTGTGTGTGTGTGTGTGTGTGTGTGTGTGTGTGTGTGTGTGTGTGTGTGTGTGTGCGCGCCGTTAAGCGAGTGAATTGGCGCGCACCCCCGGGAAGAGTGTCACCTTCGATGCGACGCCGGCCGACACCGAACCCTCGACCCCTGTCCGCTCCGGAAGCAGTGAGTCTGACACACACACAGGCTTACAATCACCTCAATGTCGGCCATATTTGTTTTTGATTTAGTTTTTTTAATATGCAGTATATGGATTCAAACTAAACCTGTTGAACATCAGACATGTGCTTCTATCTTTCTTTCTGTCAGATCCAAAGAATGAAAACCGAACGCCACAGAAGGTAAGAAGGTCTTATCTTTATGTACCACAGTGATATATTGCTGTCTCCTTCAACAAATGTACTCTTTGTAAGTCACTTGGGATAAAAGCATCTGCCAAATGCCCTAAATGTGAATGTAAATGTAAGAACGCCACAACCCAACCATCATCTTCTTCCCCGTCTCCAACTCCCCCTCCTCCTCCTCTTCCTCTCTCCTCCTACAGGGCAGGAAGGTGAAGTTTGTCTCCACCACCCCCCACAGGCTCCGGAAACGACTCACCAGTGAGTTGTCGTCGTCAACCCCCCTTCTTACCGTTACCGTGGCAACCAGGGGTTTCGCCCTACCCTCCCAGACCAGAACTGGTTCCTGGTTCTAGCATATTGTGTCATTCCCAGTAACATAGTCAGTGGGTTAAGTGTCTAGACTAGGAAGGCACTTGACCCCCCTTACCTGCTCATTGAACACCTGTATCTGAAATCAATGCCATCGCATCACGGTTTTTGGCATCACAAGTCGGAGTGTCCACCTAGAAGTATGCTGGATAGATCAGCCTACCCAGTGGACTTTAGCAACTGGTAGGCTGATCTATCCACCATACTGTACATCTAGGTGGACACTCCCACTTGTGATGTCAAAAACAGGAGATGACACCGTTTTTTGAAACCGCTGAGACTGGCTAATCATGCTCCCACCTGGTGGTAGAATAGGAGTCCTTTAAAGTCCATAGTTTGGTTCGACCGCCGTCTTAGTCTAGTCAACCACGTGCTTGTCCCCCCAGCGCCCAGCATGCGGTCGGACAGCGACAGCGAGCTCTCCCCCTCGGACAGCGAGGCGGAGGAGGAAGAGGAGGAGGCGGACGGGGAGAAGAGCGAGGACAAGGAGAACGCCAAGCAGGTGCCCTGCACGCCCAGCAAGGCCAAGCAGGCGGCCGCGGCGGCAGGGGCTCTCTACAAGACCCCCGCCAAGAAGAGCCGGAACCTCCCGGAAGCCACCGCTAGCCAGGTACGGCCGTCCGGGTCCGGACCCCTCCGCAGGGCACAGAAGTCATCCTGTTGTCATCATCATTACAGGGCAACGATGGTCCAGTTGAACCAGAGGTCTCAGACTCACGTGGGCGGCAGTAGCTCAGTAGGTCAGAGCGGTTGTCTGGCAACAGGAAGGTTGCTGGTTCGATCCCCGGCTCCCCCTCCTAGCTAAGTGTCGAGGTGTCCCTGAGCAAGACACCACCTAACCCTAACTGCTCCTGACGTGTTGACTGTTACCTTGCATGCTTGAATGGGTGAATGTGAGGCAATACTGTAAAGCGCTTTGGATGAAAGTGATATATAAATGCAATCCATTTACTTGAGGTAGAGGGCCGTGTATTAGAGGAGTATTGAGTAGTCTCCGGTTCCTCTGGTTCCTCTCCTAGCCTAGCCTGATCGAGGAGTATTGATTAGTCTCTGGTTCCTCTGGTTCCTCTTCTAGCCCAGTCTGATCGAGGAGTACTTTGAAGCCCACAGCAGCACCAAGGTGGTCACATCGGACCGCACCCTCCAGCGCCTGCACACGCCCAAACTGGACCGGGTCGGTAGATTCAACCTCCGCTTGCATACTTTTACAAAACCTTTTCAAATCCTCCTCCTCGTACGTTTTGAAACCAACCTGTTGTGCCCGCTGGCGTCTGCAGGAGACTCTGTTCCGTCTGCTGGAGGAGAAACCCTCCGGCTACTCCTCGGAGATCCAGCAGATCCACGGCAAACACCAGAAGCACTTCAGCAGGTGGATGCTGCAGCTGCAGTGAGTAGTTGATCCAAGGTGGTGTTGGGATGACATTCTGATCGCCCAATCATGGCGGTTCTCCGCACCATGGTTGGGCGGTTAAACAGGAAGTTAGGGGGTGGGGCTTAACGTTTGGAGGGATGTGTACCTGATCCTTTTTAGGATATTGATTTTCAAAACCAAGGGCCAATAATGTCAGTCAATATTAGTCAATGGTGTACAAATGTTTTATATCGACCTGCCTCCTCTGATCAATCACCTTTAAAAGTGATTCCGAAAAAGCCCACACCTCACTCGTGTGCGTGTGTGTGTGTGCGTGTGCGTGTGTGTTACTGTGTGTTACTGTGTGTCTGACTGTGTGTGTGTAGGCTGGGCTTCAGTGTGGTGGTGTATGGTCTGGGCAGTAAGAAGGCCCTGCTGGAGGACTTCCGCCTGTCCCAGCTCTCTCAGGAGCTCCACCTGGTGGTCAACGGCTTTTTCCCCTCCATCACGCTCAAATCCGTGAGTGGGGAACATTGTCATTTCATCACAAAGGGAAACTGGTACTTTTTATGAGGAAGGCTGGAGAGTTTTGTCTCATGCTCAGGTTTTAGCCCACAATGAAGCAATGAAATGAGATCATTTAGCTAGATACCTCCCATACTGCTGTACAGGCAACTATACTACTTACATGTAGTACTATCCGCTACCAAAACACAGAAGCATGTATCCATCCTATTCCAAATATACTTTCAGTCATTTGAGGTGTTCTTGTGAATCCACAATACCCATCTCTCTGCAGATCTTGAACGCTGTGACATCCGAGGCCCTCGACCACCAGGGAACGTTCCGGAATCCCTCCGATCAAATCGAGTTCATCACCCGAGCCCTCCGAGACAGTACGTAACCACACACGCTGTAATGTGTGTACGTGTCCGGCGTCTAGTAAATATTCCAAGATGTAGAATTCGTCAAAGCCACCAGAGCCGAAAATCGGAAATATATCGGAAACCCAGTCTGTCTGTCTGTCTGTGCTCAGGCCCCGATCTACATATCTACCTGCTGGTGCACAACATAGACGGGCCCATGCTCCGCGGGGAGAAGACCCAGAGTGCTTTGGGGCACCTGGCGTCCCTACCCAACATGCACCTGGTGGCGTCCATCGACCACATCAACGCTCCGCTGGGTGGGTCATTAGTGTCTGTGTGTGTGTGTGTGTGTGTGTGTGTGTGTGTCTGTCTGTCTGTCCCACTTCTGCACACGCCAGCACATTTTTATGAATTTGTTGTTTTATTTAGATTTGCTCTTATTGTCTATTGATGTATTATTTGAAAGCGTGGTCTGCTAACGTAACATGCGTCAATGTTACTTGCCAAAATGTTATTGGAACTTGGATGTCTTGTCAGGTTAATGTGATTTGTTTTATTCTATTTTTATGTCAAAAGTACTTTGTCCCTAAGCTTCAAAAGCGTACTAGTATTGAGCATTATTTATATATTCATTAGACCAGGGGTGCCCACACTGTTTCAACTGGCGAGCTACTTTTAAAATGACCAAGAAAAAATGATCTACCTACACTAAAAATGATCAATATATCCCGAGTATACTTCATATAAAGGGGGGGGGGGGGGGGGGGGGGGCTCCGTTAATTTGTGGTTCTGATTGGGGGAGGGGGGGGGGCTCCGTTAATTTGCGGTTCTGATACAGGAGGGGGGGGGATGGATATCGCTGGATATTGGTGGGGACATGTCCCCAGCGTCCCCACTAAATTCTGTTATCATTCATCGGATGAATGATAACAGAATTTAGTGGGGACACATTTTTTTTAATGGCATGCGATCTACCCGGACTTCCTTTGCGATCGACCGGTCGATCGCGATCGACGTATTGGGCTCCCCTGCATTAGACCATTCAGTAGACTAGACTTTTTTCTCCTAAGCTATTTCAAAAACCGGTTGGAATGGCAATCACAAGTGTGAGTATCCACCTAGAAGTATGCTGGATAGATCAGCCTACCAGTTGCTACAGTCCACTGGGTAGGCTGGTAGGCTGATCTATCCCACTTGTGATGTCAAGTGGGGGCCATTCCAACCCGGTTTTTGAAACCGCTTGGAATGGCTAATCACGCTCACAGCTGGTGGTAGAATAGGAGACCTCTAACAGCCAGAAGGTCTCAACACCCTCGCCACTGCGCGACCACCCAGCCTCCTCATATCAGTGTGATGACTGCTCCCTCCAGTGTGGGACCAGTGCAAGCAGAGCCAGTTCAACTGGCTGTGGTGGGAGTGCGTGACCTTCCAGCGCTACGTGGAGGAGACGTCGTACGAGAACTCCCTGCTGGTGCAGCAGACCGGCGCCCTGGCGCTGTCCTCGCTCACGCACGTCCTGCGCAGCCTCACCTCCAACGCCAGGTGACCCCCAATCTCCCACCGTAGCAACGAATGTCTCAGACACGACAGATATAACCGCAGTTTCAACCCCAGCCACTAGAGGCTGCTCGTGGGAGAACGTGCATTTGTTCCGTCTTAAAATTAAGATAAGATCAAATAAGATAGAACTTTATTAATCCCGAAGGAAATTCTTGTGGCAGAGGTTGCTCAAAATACCAACAACATATGCATAGCAATAGAGTAATAAACAATAAACAATAGAATAATAAAATACCACATTTACAAATGTACAGTGAATATGCCCTGGCTCATGTGACCGTTAACAGTGGAGCTGGTGGTGGTGGTGGTGTTGTTGTTGTTGTTGTTGTTGTTAAAGTAAAGATCTTTGTTTTTTATTTTTTAACAGGGGGATTTTCAAGCTCCTGGTGGAATTTCAGCTGGAGAACAGAGACAACCCGTCGTATACCGGTACACACACTCAGCATCACACACACACCACGCTTTATGCTTCATACCGACTGTTTCCTCAAACACTGAGTACAAAGGTGACAAAGTACAAATGTTTTTCAAATACATCGACCGAGGATCCCCCAGTGAAACTATAAATGTACAAAATGTGGCGGTCCTTATTTTGATATATTATATACGTATGTTATTAATGTCGACACACGGTTTCTCTAATTAAACACGGCACTATGTATTGTATAATATTGTACACTATATGTTTCATTTCTTTCAGGATTGTCCTTCCAAGATTTCTACCAGCGTTGTCGCGAGGCCTTCCTGGTGAACTCTGACCTCACCCTGAGGACCCAGCTGACGGAGTTCAGGGACCACAAGCTGATCCGGACCCGCAAGGTGGGGCGACCTCTACACGACCTCCAGTACACGACCTCCAGTACACGACCTCCAGTACACGACCTGCAGTATTTCTGCCCCTAACTGTGGTATTTTTGTACCTCACTGCAGTATTTTAGTTGACTGCAGTATCTCTGTCCTTGATTGCAGTATTTGCCACTGACTGCAGTATTTTTGTCCTTGACTGCAGTATTCTTGTCCTTGACTGCAGTACTTGCCACAGACTCCAGTATTTTTGTCACTGAGTATTTATGCTTAACTGCAGTATTTCTGTCACAGACTGCACTATTTGTCGCAGACTGCAGTATTTCTGTCGCTGACTGCAGTACTTCTCTCCCCTCGTTGCCCTCCAGGGTGCTGATGGAGTAGAGTACCTGCTTGTTGCCGTGGATACGAGCACCTTGTTGGACTTCCTGGAGAAGGAGGAGGGAGACTAGAGGACCTCGTGGTGTCGTTGGTGGGGGAATGGATCGGGACGGCAGAACGTTCAGCGGGTTCTCTTGGTTATCGTAGCTCATCGTTACATGGACCCCCTCCCTTCCTGTTACAAATGGCCCCTCCCACCTCGGGGGGGGGGGGGGGGAGAAAGTGTCCACCCAGATGTATGATGGACAGCTTGTCACGGATACGTCAACATCGCGCCTGGTGGTAAAGCACGGGGCTCTTTAATACAACAACAAATGGAGCCGCTTGTGTAGCTGGTTCACCCTGCGATGGTCTTTAACAAATGGAACATTTGAAACTGTAAATGTTTGTACTCTTATAGCACTGTAGTCCATTGTTTTACTGTTTGATGATGAAAAACACCCCACAG
Organism: Coryphaenoides rupestris; assembly: GCA_002895965.2. Lineage (NCBI taxonomy): Eukaryota > Metazoa > Chordata > Actinopteri > Gadiformes > Macrouridae > Coryphaenoides > Coryphaenoides rupestris. The sequence continues at coordinate 182,307 of PIJE02000309.1, forward strand.
TTGGATAAAGCATTTTGTATGTAAAACACAATCCGTTTTTTTTGTCCTCTTTATTTAAACAAATAGATACCATTTCTTATTTACACTTGGAAAACGTACATTATTTTTCTTTGAAGGCAGGCATGTTGTGATCAGGAAATGCAAGCGAGGTAAACCATTCCTTCACACGGTCAATGACATCGGACCATACAAAGACCTACGCACCATAGAGTAGCATGCATTCGCCTGTTGGTATGAATGGATTAGGGCTGCATACTACGTCACCGTGCATCTGACAACAGGCATTATACTAATTATTATTATTATTATTCTACTTTGAGACGAGCAAGAAGTGTTAAAGGAGACATATTATACCACCGGGTGTGAGCGTGATTAGCCATTCCAAGTGGTTTCAAAAACCGATGTCATCTCTGGGAAAGTGGGAGTGTCCACCTAGAAGTATGGTGGGTAGATCAGCCTACCAGCCTACCCAGTGGACTGTAGCAACTGGTAGGCTGATCTATCCACTGTACATCTGGGTGGACACTTGTGATGTCAAAAACCGGAGATGACACCGGTTTTTGAAACCGCTTGGAATGGCTAATCACGCTCACACCCTATAATAGGAGTCCATTAAATATAAATAAGTAGAAATATATCAGTGTTGCATGTCCGTTGTTTTCTCCGTCTGCATGGTGTCGTCTTTCAGCGGCGTGACCGCGTACATCTGGAGTCTGTTCTGGGCCACCGTGTGAACAATCTGCAGCTCCTCCCCGTCCAGGTCCTTCATCAGCAGGAGCACCGCCTCCAGGGTGTGCGCCTGCACAGGGTTTTAAAATTAGTCGATTAAAAAAAAAAAAGATTTCATTTAGGACACTTGTTGCCGGCAAAGCATTTGATTCGTGCAACACAAGGGAGCAGTTCAGCCAGACAGAGACAATGGGAGTTCTGACAGAGGAAACGTTCAGCTACAACCACGGTGATGGGAGAGACCATCATGGCGGGGGAGTTGAGGATCGGCCCATGTCAGGATGAGGGCAAGTTGTGGGAAGCCTGTTGTTTCCATACTAAATGGAGTGAGGAAGTCTAGAGGGCCATAGGGCACAGCATGTGGTGATAGGGCAGCAGTAGCTTAGGAGGTAAGAGCAGTTGTCTGGTAACACGAAGGTTGCTGGTTTGATCCCCGAGCTCCGCCTAGCTAAGTGTCGAGGTGTCCCTGAGCAAGACACCACCTAACCCCAACTGCTCCTGATGCAATCCATCCAATCCATGTATCATTTAATGTCAGTAGAAGGAGAAAAGGAACTCACTTCTGAGGTGCAAAGTATTATTTATTGAATTACATGGAATGGAAATCTTGCGTTTCATGTGGTCTGTAGTTCATATTTTCCATGACAATACTGAATTGTGTGAGAAACCACGTCATTCCCATTGCCATCGTTACATGACCGGATTTAACCAGCACTCACCTTTTTAAACGGAAGTTTGGCTTCCTTCGTCACCGGGGAGGAAAGCGACGCAAACTTGTCTCTGGCAAGCGGCTTCATCCCCAACTGTTCCCGGATTTTACTAGAAGACGGGTAGAAAACAAGGTCATACAATTAGAGAAAGTAAACGCAGGCTACACTTTGTTTGTTGATCGTGTATTGCTAACCAAGCATGTGTTGGTTGTTGTCCCTTCTGCAATGCCTCCATCCAAAGAGACACTCCTGTCCTGTCCTCTGTTGAGTGCCTGTGTCTCTTACTTGGTCTCCTCCATGTTGTAGTGGAGAGGGTCGTTCTCTGTGTCCAAATCCGCCATCCCATTGGTGGACAGCTGGTCCTGCACCGTGCCAGGGGGCGTGGTTATGTCGTCCCCATGGGCGAGAGCCAATGAAAGTTCCTCCTCTGTGACCACTGCACGTAGACACACCCACAAAAACACAGTAAGGTTATATATACAGGTATATACTGTATACACATTACATTTACAGGGCATTTGGCAAACGCTTTTATCCGACGCCACTTACAGTACATTTGTACTGTATATATACTGTTTCACACTAATATACAACCCTTGTACCCATGGATCAGCTTCAGATCTCACCCTGGTTGTCGAGCTTGTGCAGGCGGGGCAGGCATCGGAGGACCGTCAGTCTGTACTTGTTGGCCTCGGTTCCGCAGCACGGGTTCTCGGCCAGCCACAGCACCTTGAGGCGGGGCAGCGGGCGCAGGTGGCACAGTTCGGCGAGGGACTGCACGGTGTTCCTCCGCAGGTAGAGCTCGCACAGAGAGAGACATCCGGCCAGAGGGGACAGGGACGAGATGCTGTTGACACTACAGAGAGAGACAGGAGGAGAGAGCGAGGAAAGGCTGACTGACGGCCTTAGTGTGTGTGTGTGTGTGTGTGTGTGTGTGTGTGTGTGTGTGTCAATTGACTCACCTGAGAGTCAGCACCTCAACATTGGGTATTTGGGAAAAGATTGAAATCTGCCAACCAAAAGCAGCAGCAAAGAGTATTGAAGTATGCATTGCAGAGCATTACAATTGCATGACAAAAGTGTCTTGGATTGGACAAATGCAGAATAATACAAGACACGAATAGGATTAAGGCAAAACAAAGTCTTGGCTACTCACATCTGAAAGACTGCATCCCCTGTAAAAGAGAGAGAAAAAGAAAAAGGTTGGACAATGGTTCCCAGTTAATATCAATCTACGCAGGCAAAAATAAAATGCACACGTTGTCAAACATCCAGCTTACCAGCAATTAAGTTTCTTGACGCTGTCCAAGTCTGAGGCCTTAGCCTTGGCGAGCACCAGTTTGCGTGTAAGCTTCATATTCTGTCACATGGGGCTGTTTATTATTATTATTATTATTATTATTATTAATAGTATCGTCGATGTCGCATCAAATGTTGTTTTACATGCACATCTTTAAGATAACAAGAACAATACTTCCCGCTACATGATGTTAATAGTTAACAGCTACTTCGCACACTGCAGCACCATCGCACTGCATCATCCGCCGCTGTTGACGTCCGCACAGTGACACGGCGCATGCGCGTCTCTAGGGCTGAGGCGTCCATGGTTACCAGAAAAAGAAAAAGAAAACTACAAGCCGCCATAACGATTGCTTTCTGCCCACTGGTGAATGTGTAGCTATATATATATATATATATGTATATATATATTTTTTTAAATAAATTCAACCTTTACTTTACAGCGACGCGGCGCTTGTTTGGAGGTTGGCCATTTAATGAGACCTGGAATAAAAACAACATGTTTTTTTTTTACAAATTACAACTCTGGAACTACAACTCCCACAATGCAGTGCTTTCCACACAAGTAAATTGCGCCTGCGCGGTAAAGCAATCCCTCTTTGGACCTTCGTCTCCACTGATACAATGGTGAGCCTCGAACGTCCCGCCGCAATCTATGCCAATCTGACGAATTGTGATCCGTGAACGAGACACAGGCACACCGTCGGGCGTCGCGCGGCCGCGTCTAACCGCTCCCGGGTGCGATTTCGTGTCGATGTGTTTTATATCGCTGAGAAACAACGTGATTCATTTTCTCCCTTCCTTCCTCACTCACTCTCCAGCTATGGCTGCCGACAGTATAGCTGCGCTGGTCGGGCCGCCCGGGCGTCCGGAGGCTAGGGGGCCGATAGCGCGTCACGTCGCCGGCCGAGTTAAAGAAACTAAACGTTCTTTACTCACAGTAGTGGCGGACCACCGCGTAGTTCTCACTTCTGACCGATGTTGTCATTCATTAGCGTGTTGCCGGTAGTGTGAGCGCTTGTCTAAAGTAACACTCGTCTAAAGTGTGTAAATGGTCCAATGTGTCCTATAAATATTACCTGTATTACTACCTCATCTCCTCATCATCATGTGCCTTATTATTATTATTATTATTAATATGTCTATAAATATTACCTATAATACTACCTCATCTCATGTGCTGTATTATTATCATATCTCTAAATATTATCTACAATACTACCTCATCTCTCATCATGTGCAATATTCTTAATGTCATGTCCAATACCTCTCCTACATTACCTTTCAACATTATGTGCAATATTCTTGCACATAAATATTCTTTATTCTTTCTATCATGTGCAATACATCATCTAACCTTTTTTTTATTATTATTATTATCACAGCTGTATTACACTTCAATTATGCCAAATAGTTTTCACCGTCTGAATACCTTATCTTTCCTATATATTTGTATATTTTGACTGTACACTTATGATCACAAGAATGTCCTTTGGGATTAATAAAGTTCTATCTTATCCAACGTGTGTGTGTCCTGTGTCCGTGTCCAGGCCAAGCGCACCAAGAAGGTGGGGATCGTCGGCAAGTACGGCACGCGTTACGGCGCGTCGCTCAGGAAGATGGTGAAGAAGATCGAGATCAGTCAGCACGCCAAGTACACCTGCTCCTTCTGCGGCAAGGTGCGTTCACTACAGCAAGCCCCCTGAGTGACAATCAAGCCAACGGCTGACTTGACTCATACAATGCAATGCAATGTTAATGCTCATTTGAACGAGAGTGGTCAAATGTTGTCAATGCTGTCTTGTTTTACAGACCAAGATGAAGAGGAGGGCGGTCGGTATCTGGCACTGCGGGTCCTGCATGAAGACGGTGGCGGGAGGAGCCTGGACATACAAGTACGTCTTGCTCCTTCAGTGTGACATATATATATATATATATATATAATGACTTGGATGTGGTGTTCTGGTGACCAAATGCGTCCATCGTCCAACTGACAACTCTATGGAGAGCACTGTTGTGGTAACCCATAGGTGGCACAGTTTAAACTTCTGAATCTCGTGAATCCTGTTTGAATATGAAAAGTTTTGATTTGGTTCAACCTTGATGGTTGCCTTGTGAAAGTGCAGTTTGTGTCCAAGTTTGGACCTGGTGGGGAAACTGACCTTTCATAATGTGTGTATTCTTGTCTCATGTTCATGCATAACACAGGGCCGTTCTGAACAGTGAAATTCTTGTGGCATGGTCGGTGACAGTATGCAAGATTGCAAGATTAAGTAGCAGGAAGAGAAATATGTATCGCTATATGTAAATTATATACTCACACTGAGGGGCACAATATCCATAAGATAATGCAGTACACTATGTACAATGGTTACAAAACATCTAAAATGAAATGTTGACTCCAGAAGCATTTAGTATTATAAATCTATGTTGGATATTGGCATTTAGCAGATGGGTCATTAGTATGTTCATGTCACTGATTTATAAAGGTGTTCTGGTCTGTTCTATGGAGGTTGTGGAGTGCTGGTCTTATTGTACAGTTGGTGATGATGGCTGTAATGCTTGTTCCTGGAGGCTAGGTTTCGCATTCTGGCTGATGGAACATCATTGGTTGTTAACTTGTTGCACCCCCAACTGTCGTCTTCAGGCAACTTGCTGTCTTGTCTTGACACATCCTGGATTTTGTTAATCAGTCTTTGCTGGAGTGAGCATAGAGGCATTTTATGGTTTTATTCTTGAGAAACTGTCGTTCAGAAAGGTTGCAAATTACGTGTTTTATGACAGACTTCTTCAGATGTGCAACTTGTCGATTTCCTATTTACTAATTCTGTTTTCTGTTGTTCCCTCAGCACCACTTCAGCCGTCACGGTAAAGTCTGCCATCAGGAGACTGAAGGAGTTGAAGGACCAATAAACCAGTCGGACGTCGCTGGTGGATTGTGGACTTTTGTATGGTGTGTCCGTCCTGGATAATGCTGCAACATCCTCAAATAAAGCAATCTGGAGCGGAATGTGATGTTTCTGTGATTTATTATACAACCATCTGGTGATGGTGGTCTGTAATGCAGGGGGGGGGGGTCAAGTTCTCATATTGGCTGCTGGCCTTCACTGAAATGTCTCAATTGTTGGGGTATAAATGCTGCTGTGCAATACACAGATGATGAGGGGTCATTGGGGCAAGGAACGTTTTCATGAAATTGTTCATTTGCCAATTAACCTGTTAATTTATGACCAATCCTCACCGCCTCATGGACTACCTGGTTGGTCGCTACCTGGTTGGGGAATCAAACCTCACCACTTGTAGATGGGTTCACATTAAACTACTCGCACTCGATGTCAAACGAAATTGCGTGTCCACTGGTATGGCTATACTGCACACACCTGTACCGCTGCTTATTAAAAGGTGAATGGTGCTTACAAGGGGAGCCAGTAGCCCTGCCCCAGAGTCAGACTGCTTTTTGATCAAGGTCATGGGTCAGGTCTTTTCGGGAGTCCTCCCGAGAGAGAAATGGAACGGACCTCGAAAGATCAGAATGGGAACTTGTGAGCTTAGGCTTTGATTCTGAGATTGAATAAATGTCATCCATTTGGGGCAGGGGTGTGATAAAGGGTCCCACAAATACTATGGACTTCAATACAGGGGATACTAAAATACTTGGCACACTGGAAAACTAGAGAACCAAATATCTATTGCTGAACGTTCAGCTTCTGTCCAGTAGGAGGCCCATAGTCTCAGCTCTGAACCGACACTTGAACTGCAGAGGTACCACAAGCATGGCGGCGTCCAGTGTCTTCAGGACCGGGCTGTTCAACCACAAAGTCGCAATCGTTACCGGCGGTGGTACCGGTATCGGCAAGGCCATCACCGCCGAACTGCTGCAGCTCGGTAAGCGACGCGGTGACGGAGTGCAGCTTCGAGTTTAGTTTAGTTTGCAGCTGCGAGTGCTTCCCGGTGAACTTTGCCCTAGAAAGTCTGCGATTATTGATACATGGATGGTCTGTTTATCGTGCACAAACAACATATTTCGTTAACGTCGTTCACATTGTCATGCATGTCATGTCATTTACCACAAATGTGTGTGTGGTTCAGTCACTTCATTGACGTGTGTGTGTGTGTATGGTGTGTGTGTAGGCTGCAATGTGGTCATCTCCAGTAGGAAAGTGGAACGGTTGGAGGCGGCAGTCGAGGATCTGAAGACTATCATCCCGACCCAGAGTCCTGCTTCGGTCACCGCCATACCGTGCAACATCCGCAAGGAGGAGGAGGTGGTGGAGGCCACACACACACACACACACACACACACACACACACACACACACGGGTTACAATCTGCAATCACACGATCCAAAGCGTTCCCTTGTACATGTATCTAGCCTGTGTTGTGTTGTGTTGTGTCATGTTGTGTCCGGTTGCAGGTCAAGTCGCTGGTGTCGGCGGTGCTGAAGCAGCATGGCAGGATAGACTTCCTGGTGAACAACGGAGGCGGGCAGTTCAACAGCCCCGTGGAGACCATGTCCGCCAAGGGATGGAAGGCCGTCATAGACACCAACCTGACCGGCACCTTCCACTGCTGCAAAGAAGGTATGAGTGAGGTTGGAAGACGGAAGCACAGATCGAGGAAAAGAGGATGTTATACTGTTATGTTATACTGTAGTAGTACAATGCCTACTCACACGGTCCAAAACAAACTAATTGTAAAATCTGTGGGACTCATTGTTGACAGTCTACATGGCCTGGATGAAGGACCATGGAGGAGCCATCGTCAACATCATCGCTGACATGTGGAGGGGCTTTCCCGGGATGGCGTAAGAGATTGCGCTCGCTCGCTGACTCAATTCACAGTTTCACACCCCCCACACACACACACAAACTCGCACACGCACGCAAGGTCCTCATTCTGATTGTGTCCTGCTCCCGGTCATCAGCCACACCGGGGCTGCGCGGGCGGGCGTGGACAACCTCACCAAGACCCTGGCCATCGAGTGGGCGCACGCCGGTGTCCGGGTCAACGCCGTGGCGCCGGTAAGTCTCGTGGTGTGGGCACGTATGCTAATGTCGCCGTTGTTTTGTGGACAGTATGGGGAGTAGGGGAGAACTATTATACCACCAGGTGGGAGCGTGATTAGCCCTTCCGAGCAGTTTCAGAATCTCTGGTTTTTGACATCAGAAGTGGGAGTGTCCTCCACCCAGATGTATGGTGGATAGATCAGCCTACCACTTGCTGCTACTGTCCACTGGGTAGGCTGGTAGGCTGATCTATCCAGCATACATCTAGGTGGAGGACACTCCCACTTGTGAACACCGCTTGGAATGGCTAATCACACTCACACCTGCTTGTATAATATATCTCCTTTAAGCATCTAATGGATGACTCTGTCCAACCTGTCACCATCTTCTCTATATAAATACATAGGGGACTATATTTTCCAAGACGGCGATGGAGAACTACAAGGATTTCGGGCCAGCTCTTTTCAAGATGTCCGTCCCCTTCAGCCCTGCCAAGCGGCTCGGAGTGCCAGAGGAGGTGTGTGTGTGTACCTCGTGCACACATGCAAACACACACACAACATTACCCACACACAGTCTTTGGTTGAAGATGTATGTTAATAAATCACCATTCAGATCTCCCCGGCTGTGTGTTTCCTGCTGTCCCCCGCCGCCTCGTACGTCTCCGGGGACACGCTGAGGGTGGATGCGGGCCAGAGCCTCTACCGCTCCATGTGGGAGATACCGGGTCTGTACACACACCTGCTTCTCTGCACACACCTGTTCAGCATAGCATAAGTACCCACACCAACCACCTGCCTGCAGACAAATAATATTGTTTGTGTCACATTTACATTTACATTTACATTGAGGGCATTTGGCAGACGCTCTTATCCAAAGCCACTTACAAAGAGTCCATTTGTTAAAAGAGACAGCAATATATCACTGTAGTACATAAAGATAAGAATAGAACAGCTTTCAAGCATTCATTGTTGCAACATTAATAGAACGAGCTTCAGAATTGCTAGGTTGTCTGCATAATAGCTGGGATAAGAGCAGAAGTGCCATTCTGAGTGCATTACCAACATCTAAGAACATACAATATGCTAAACAATGCAAAGTACTATTAATTACTAAGTACTATTAAGTACTATTATTAGTAAGAGTAATTGCATGTCTTTCCATCTCACTCTCTCTCTTTCTCTCTCCCCTTGTTCTGTCTCTCTTCCCCTCTCTCTTTCTCACTCCGTCTCTCCCCCCCCCCCTCCCCCCTCCCTCTCCAGAACACAGTGCATGGCCCGACGCTCCCGAGGGGGAGAACTGGGAGGCTCTCAGCAACCTTCTAAAGCCTCCGAAAAGCAAACTCTAACATACGGGCAAATCAGGGCTTGTTTTAAAAAAAGAAGAAGAGGTTTTAAGTGGCCGATCACCCTACCCGTGGTCAGTACAGTCCACTGGGTAGGCTGGTTCATTCATTCTATCCCATCACGCGTCTGGGTGGAGACTTCCATTTGTGATGTCACTCATGAGTAATAATCGTCACCTCTTTAATCGTGTTTGGAAACCAGTACCGCGGTATAACAACGGTCAACCATGGTGGCCTCGGAAATGGGAGCTGTGGACTCACATGCACAATTGTAATATATGTAATAATTGATGTGGTTTGTATCATTTATGAAGACTGTGACTAATTAGTAAAATTCATTAAACTTTTGAAATATGCTGGAAATGTCCTGTTTTGGGGGGATTTTTGTATTATATTTGATATTATATTTTGTATTATATTATATTTGATATTATATTTTGTATTATATTATATTTTGTATTATATTTCAAAGGGACAATAACAGGATCTTCTCCCAAATCAATGCATTAATGAATCGTTCGTTTTGCTTTCGCGAAATGTATTCTTGGACCTCCGGTCTTGCCGTAGTCTCCGTAAAGCGGAGTCTCGTCGTAAACATCGTCGACAGCAGAGGTCACAACAACGCGTTCAGGTAAACAACCAGACATTAACATTACAACGACACGTTTACACTTATTATTAGGTTATTAGGCTTTACTCTAAATATGTGTCCATCCTCCTGATTATTTATTTTAAAGTTGACCAGTGTGGACCGCGTCCAGAATCTAGTTCCTTCTTAATGCTGATTAAACATTAAATACATTAAACATGAAACATATAGGTAGCTCTTTGTGTGATTTATCAGCTTACATTTACATTACATTTACATTGAGGGCATTTGGCAGACACTTTTATCCAACCACACACACACATACACACACACACTCCACACCCTATATTAAATCATAGCATCATAGGAAATACATATAATAATGATATCATAATGAACTATTTACATTTACATTGAGTGCATTTGGCAGACGCTTTTATCCAAAGTGACTTACAAAGTACATTTGTTGAAGGAGAGACAGCAATATATCACTGTGGTACATAAAGATAATAGAGCAGGTTTCAAGCGTTCATAGCTGCAAGGTTAATAGAACGAGTTTCATAATTGCTAGGTTGTCTGCATAATAGCTAGGATAAGAACATATAACATGATATATATACAGTATAACATGTAATAGCTGGGATAAGAGCAGAAGTGACATTCTGAGTGAAGTACCAACATACAATTGTGTGTGTGTGTGTGTGTGTGTGTGTGTGTGTGTGTGTGTGTGTTCGTTCATCAGCATGGGAGGAGACCACGGCCCCAGTAAGATGTCCTTGCCGGACTGGCGCCAGTGGAAGATCGAGGGTACGCCCCTGGAGGCCAATCAGAAGAGACTTGCAGCCAGAGGCCTGAAAGACCCCTGGGCACGGTCAGTATGGAGACCAAATAAAAACGTCTTTCCACAGAGGCTCGGTTTGCTAAAGGGGCAGCAGTAGCTCAGGAGGTAAGTGCGGTTGTCTGGCAACAGGAAGGTTGCTGGTTCAATCCCCGGGCTCCCCCTCCTAGCTAAGTGTGGAGGTGTCCCTGAGCAAGACACCACCTAACCCTAACTGCTCCTGACGTGTTGGTTGTTACCTTGCATGGTTGGCACCGCCGTCGGTGTATGAATGGGTGAATATATAATATATATATAATATATGTATATTAATATATATATATAAGAAATACTGTAAAGCACTTTAGATAAATGCAACCCATTTACCAAAGCATTGGTAACAGTATGTCCCCCCCCCCCCCTCTCTCTCTGGTTCTCCTCTCTCTCCACAGTAACGAGGCGTGGAGGTACTCCGGGGGCTTCGCCCGGCCGGTGACCCTGTCGGACGTCCTGCTGAGGGGGTTCAAGTGGGGCTTCCTTGCCTTCACTGTGTCTCTAGCTGTCGAATACGCATTGTTTCCACCGAAGAAAAGCGACCACTGATCTCTGCCGTCCTATTAGAATGGCTGATACCCAATGTATGTCTTTTCTGTAAATTAAAATCCCATTCTTTACCCTCTGATGGCTACAGACTGCACTTTTTTCTGAGCACTGATATAAAACTCTGCTTGCTTGAAACACACAAACACACACATGCACACTGATGTTTTTAAATGCTTTTATTCAATTTCTGAAAGTGTAATGTATTTTGTATTTACATTTACACTTACATTTAGAGCTTTTATCCAAAGCGACTTACAAAGAGTACATTTATTGAAGGAGACAGCAATATATCGCTGTGGTACATAAAGATAAGAATAGATAAGGTTTCAAGAATTCATAATTCTGAGGTTAGTAGAAGGAGTTAAATAATTGCTAGGTTGCCTGCATAATAGCTGGGATAAGAGCAGAGGTGACATTCTGAGTGCATGGGGGGGGGAGTTATGCAGGGTCCAAGTGAACTCTGAACAGACTAGTTTTTAAAAATAGGGCTTTTGACAAGAGGCAACAAACTCGTAGACATTTGAACATGGTAAAACATTTTCTACTTGCCATCAGCAATTAAGATCATCTGTCATCTGTACAATCTGACCAATTGGTTTGGGGAATCTATCTTGACTGTCAATCACAGGTGTGAAATGCAACAGTTTTCAGGTGAGGAAATGTAGGGAGGGAGATTTTTTTTGTCTGCTTTTTTCTGCTCTCTTTACAACTCTCAAATTTGACCCACAGCAGCTTAAAGTAGTCTTCTGCTCAATCACGCTTTTTCTTTCCCGTCACTCTCCTAAGGCACAGAGCAATGCATTTCAGTGTTACCATGGTAACGAGCATCACCACTACCACCAGTAGCATAATCACATCCAAGCTGTGGTACTGGAACCAGTTGAGGTTGTGGGCGGCGGGCCTGAGGTGGCGTGCGCCCTTGTGTTTCATCACGTACTCGGTCCAGTAGACGGACAGGGCCAGGGGGTCCATGGGGCGGTCCTTATGGAAAGCTGACAGCTTCTTTAAAGACTCCTTATACCTGAACACGCAGGATGTGGATGGATTAGTGTATTACTCTTCATCAAGATGAAGAGTACAACCAAAAGGAGTGATCAAAAACTGAGGCCAAACCACAAGGGGAGCACAGTTGTTGCAGCAGGTGCTGTAGCCCTGAGGGCTACCACCTGGGCTACCACCTGGGCTTCTACCTGGGCTACCACCTGGGCTACCACCTGGGCTACCACCTGGGCTACTACCTGGGCTTCTACCTGGGTTACCACCTGGGCTACAACCTCATACACATGTCCCGAAAAAGATGATTTGCCTTCTGCAATTTGTCCAATTGTGGAAAAAATTACATAAAAGCTCAAAACCCATCTTGATGTTGCAGATGGCGATTTAAGCAGCGTTGTGACTTGTACTGACATTTGAATGAAGCAGGAGTGACTTATAATAGAAAATAGCCGAGCACCATTGACCAATGGCTGTTCACCTGGTGTTGTTGATGACCTCGTGCAGTGCGTGCAGGAGGTCATCCACAGTGATGGTCGTGATGTCCAGGACAACACCGGCTCCTCTGGCCACCATGCGCTGGGCGTTGTCGGGCTGGTCTCCGCCCAGTGGCACCATCACCATGGGAACCGCGTGACACAGGCCCTCGTAGATCCCGTGAGAGCCGCTGTGTGTGATGAAAGCGCGGGCCCCGGGGTGCGCTGACAGAAACACATACGTAGGCACGTGACAAGTCATTCGGATGTCAAGCTATTACTGAATGGCAAACCGGTTTAGTTTAGAGTGTAAGGGACATTACACAGGTGGTGTTTACATCTCACAATAACCATGGGCATGTTTTGGCCAGAACATCCCCAAACATTACCTAGCAGGTCGTTCTGTGGCACCCACTTCATTATCTTCACGTTTTCTGGGAGGTTGTCAGGGACTGGACCGGTGTAACGCCAGATCACCTAGCAAGAAAAAGTCCACGGTTATTCGACCCAGACTGTATGTTCTGGACGGGAAGACTGGGTGCCTCTCAGGCTGGACTCGTGAACTCATTAGTAATGCTTACGTTGAGGCTTGATGACTCGAGCTTCAAGCAAGGACAATATCGAGAAGCAATTTTGGAATTGCCAGGCCCGAGTCTCCTACCTTTTGTGGGATTCTGCTGAAGGCTTCTATGAAGACGGCTGTGATGCTCTCTGGCAGACTTGACACCATGGAGCCGAGGGTGAACACTATGAAGCCGTGTTCCGCTGAATACCAGGGCTCCAAATCCTGCACACGGCACAATCACGCTCTCAGTTCCCGTGGCGGCGCGAAGCACCTTGGAGCAGTCCTTCTGAAAGGTGCTGCACAAGCGCACACGCGTCCACCGTGAACCCTGCGGTCTTACCCGAGGCAAGGGCTTCTTCACCTCACAGTTGATCCCTCCAACCAGCACCACATTGGGCATCAGGGGACGAGGGAACTCCAGCAAAAAGTCAATCCTGCACGGAACAACACCCACCATTTCGCTTCCTTCTCACCAGAGAACACTGTTGCACTGGGGAGCATACCATCATGTCTGCACTACTCACTACCTCTGTAACCAGATATCACTTTCAGAAAGGACCTCGAACACTCCCACGTCCTCCTCCAGAAACCGCCGGGCTATGTTGTCAAATTGCCAGAAGAATACTCGACACATCACTGGCTCCAACATACTCACCTGCGACAGAAGAAATCCAAACGTAATGCACGTGGACAGCGTCAAGCAGACGGACATGAAATACGGAATGAATGTTTCATTTAAATGTTAATTTTACATGGAAATATTATCATCGTGTCATAGTCGGTTGGATGAAAGTTAGACAGACTCACCAAAGTGTTGATGACCCTCTGTGTGAAAGGTTTCGGTTAGGGTTAGGGTTAGGGTTAGTGTTCGGGGCTCACCAAAGTGTTGATGACCCTTTGTGTGAAGGTCATCCGATCGGTGAACCCGGTGAAGAAGCGAGGGACATAGGACGGGGGTGAGGGGCAGCCCATGGCCGCCCAGTCCAGCCCACAAGGTATCCCTCTCAGCAGGTTGATGGTGGGGAGTCCTGGTCGGTATTTACGAAAGACAGTTTGATCAATGCATCAAGAATAATACACCAGACCAGATCAGACCAGAGCCAGAAAAACTGCCTTCACTCACCCAGTTTTCTCGCCAATAGAGACCCTGTGGGTATCACAGGGTCTGTCAAGACAGCGTCAAATCTCTGCAGGACGCATGGGAGAAATAATATTATTCCATACAATATTCAATCCAAGCAATGTTAACTTCAATTTTATTCATCTCTGTCTGCCTCTTACATTGTTTTGTCTCTCTCTCTCTCTCTCTCTCTCTCTCTCACACACACACAGTTACCTGTTGCTGTAGGGTGGATATCAGGCTGGTGTTGAACAGTAGGCTTTCTGCAGTAGAGTGAATGAACTCAGTCATTTTCTGGAATTGTGCAATTCCGCAGCTCACTCTCTCTGTGAGTGACTTCTTAGTGTCCAGCCGCTCCGTCCACAACCCCATCAACGCGTGGAGGTACTCGTCCCCGTAGGCCACGGGATAGATGACGGTGTCGTAGAGGTCACCGGGGCCCATCCGCAGGCTGACCTCGGGGATCACGACCGTCACCCGGTGGCCACGGCGACCCAGCTCCTGGACAATCGCCTTGATGCCGACCCAGTGGCTCCCGTCCATGGGGACGACCAGCAGGTGACCGGAGAAGTGAGCGCTCCTTGGGGGAAGGGTGGACCCTACGCCCGCCGGACTGGACCCTGCGCCCCCCGGACCTCCGAGGCTCAGCAGCAGGAGCACACGCAGTGTTGTCCGCATGGTGCCGGCGGATTTTTATTTTTTAAAACACAACTTTTTAAACACCCACCCCTCCTTGCCCGTCTCTTACTCCGAACCCTAAACCCTGACAGTGAACAGCCTGGGACTCTGGGATCACTTTTCTTCCTGTCTGAACAAGAGCAAAGTCCTCACCCTGAATGACAACAATAAATAAATAAATCAATGCAATGCAACGGGAGAGAGAAAGAAAGTGTGAGGATATAATTCCCCAGAAAACTATAATAATAATAATAATAATAATAATAATAATAATAATCTCGTTTTGTCCACGTTACAACACACATGTCTTGCATTTTGAGAGAGGCACTATGTTTGCTTTTTGCACAGTATTGTATCTTCTGTCCCCAGGGGGTCGTACCCAGAAGTGACCCCCGTCCACCCAGCATATAACGTCTACAGCTGCTTTTATTTGGATCAAACAGTCCAAAATCTAGAATGCAATTATGGTATTACGGATGGGTTATATATGAAATAAAGAAATTATCTCTTGCAATTATCCCCATGACTCTACATTCTTTGACCTGCCCTGTGCCCCAGAGTAGCCTATAACCAACCCACGGTAAATATGTTTAAAGCGGCAATAAGCCTACAACCCATAAAACATAGTTGTTCTCTTGCCCAAAAGTGATTCCAGCTCCTACCTTGTGACTGGAAGGTTATTTATGCTTCAATATGACTTCCTTAAAGCCATGAATGTCATTTAGAGGCATAAATAACCTTTCAGCCACAAGGTAGGAGCTTATTAATTTCATGTTTGTTCTTAAAGGTGATATTATGAGGCTATATTAGCCTAGTAGTTGAGTATTCTTCTCCCTCCCACACAATAAGAAGGGTGAATGAAGAGTGAAGAGTCCCTTCTGCAGCCTCCGTGTGAGTGAGGTCCCACTCCTGAGCGCTAGGGGGCGCCGTGGAGCAGCCTCCTCTTCCTCCGTCCCACTCCTGAGCGCTAGGGGGCGCCGTGGAGCAGCCTCCTCTTCCTCCGTCCCACTCCTGAGCGCTAGGGGGCGCCGTGGAGCAGCCTCCTCTTCCTCCGTCCCACTCCTCAGCGCTAGGGGGCGCCGTGGAGCAGCCTCCTCTTCCTCCTCCTCTTCCTCCGTCCTTCCGTGTTTCTTATGAACGTTGAAGTTTCTTTGGCGGGATTTCGGCAGCTCTCCGTCATCCGCGTGTTAAATGTGAGTCAGTAAAGCACTTTAGTCTCAATAAAACAACAGCCAGCGGGTTATATTGTGTTATTTATCTGTATAATAATGCACACTTCTAAATACTTCTACTATGAACGGCTGGAGAGCAAGTAAGTGTACACACACACACACACACACACACACATCAACTATAAGTTATACGTTTATAATATATAAGTTTGGAAGCACCTTCTAATTCAATGGTTTTACTTTCTTTATTTCTGGATCATTTTCTACATATAAGACATCAACTATGAAAGAACACACGTGGAGTTGTGCAGTAAACACAGAATAAAACAGAATGAAAATATGTTTCATATTCTTGGATTCTTCAGAGTAGCATTCTCTCACCTCTCAGCTCCATGAGGGACTCACCTGGAGTGGTTTCCAGGGAACAGGTGTGCTGCCTGAGAGAATTCAATTCAATTTTATTTTATTAGTATAGCCCTTAATCACAATACAGTCTCAAAGGGCTTTACAGGCCAGATTATTATGGACCAAAAGTGATTGATGACACCCGCCTAGCCCTATAGCGCCCCACTCAGGGCAAGAAACGACTCCCTTCATGAACAAGGAAGAAATCTTGAGAAGGAACTCAGAGTGGGGGATCCCTCCTTCCAGGGACGGTTCAGAGTGCAATGGGTGTCATACGGGCATTAAAAGCAGGGGTAACAAAACATGACAAATTATACGACAAAATGCAAATGGTGAATGAAATAGTAATATTGTGATGGGGTGCTGGCTGGAGAGCAGGCTGGTAGCCGTCAGGTGGGGTCAGGCCACCAGGTATCCAGTCATGATCACAGCAGCACCCTAGATAATGGAGACATGATGGTTAGATGGAGCACAGTAAACAGGGAACATACAACAAGTAACCTGTCCTCAACCCTAGTACCCATTGGCAGCTAGGGTAGGCTAGTGCTAACGGTGTTGATTTAGCTCTAATTAGAGCTGAGGGGCACTCCTAGCAGCCAAAGGCGAGGGTAAATAGGTGGGTTTTAAGTGGGTTCTAGCCTTAAATATATCAGCAGTCAGCCTCCCTGGTTACAGGTGGCAGAACAGTGCAAAGCTGTCATCAAAGCAAGTTTGAAGAATCTAAAATCTTCTGTTTTTGTTTACTGCATAATTCCATATGTGTTCTTTCATAGTTTTGATGTCTTCAGTATCAATCTATAATATAGAAAATAATAAAAAAAACCAAAAAAAAACCATTGAATGAGAAGGTGTGTCCAAACTTTTGGCTGTTACTGCACGGTACTGACGTGTCGTGATTTACACCTGCTGCACGTTTCATTGTTGTTTGTGACTTACTGGGACAAGCTTTTACAGTTGCTCAACCGAGGCGAAGTCACAAAGTAAATTATCGTAGAGTGCAGTTCAGGTTACTTGCAGTTGCGTTAACATTTACAGGTCTGCAAGCGACAGGGAGGTTGAGGTACAGAGCCGCTTCAAGGTTAGTTAGTCTCTCTTCATCTCTCTGTGGAATAGCAAAGATTTGGGAGTTAAACTGCACCATTCATTTGATCTTGAATTAATGGTCATCTTTAGGGATGCACCGATACCGATACCAGTATTCGGTATCGGTCCGATACTGTGCTCATGTACTCGTACTTGTACTCGTTAAACTACTCCGATACAACCGCACCGATACCACTTTGGCAACGCAACGTTAACCTTGTAATATTCTTAGCCAAGGAATATTGAAATAAAGAGATGCAACCGAGTTGGCGTTTATGGATGTTTAATAGAAACTGCGCATGGTACCGAGCATGGGCGTAGAATTTAGTGGGGACGCTGGGGACATGTCCCCACCAATTAACGGAGCACCCCCCCCCATCAGAACCGCAAATTAACAGCGCACCCCCCCCCCCCCCCTTCAGAACGGCGAATTAACAGCGCACCCCCCCCATCAGACATCAGAACTGCGAATTAACAGCGCACCCCCCCCATCAGAACCGCGAATTAACAGCGCACCCCCCCATCAGAACCGCGAATTAACAGCGCACCCCCCATCAGAACGGCGAATTAACAGTGCACCCCCCCCCCATCAGAACCGCGAATTAACAGCGCACCCCCCCATCAGAACGGCGAATTAACAGCGCACCCCCCCATCAGAACCACGAATTAACAGCGCACCCCCCCCCCCATCAGAACCGCGAATTAACAGCGCACCCCCCCATCAGAACGGTGAATTAACAGCGCACCCCCCCCCTTCAGACGGCGAATTAACAGCGCACCCCCCCCCCATCAGAACGGCGAATTAACAGCGCACCCCCCCATCCAGAACCACGAATTAACAGCGCACCCCCCCCATCAGAACGGCGAATTAACAGCGCAACCCCCCCCATCAGAACCACGAATTAACAGCGCACCCCCCCCATCAGAACCACGAATTAACAGCGCACCCCCCCCATCAGAACCGCGAATTAACAGCGCACCCCCCCCCATCAGAACGGCGAATTAACAGCGCACCCCCCCCCCATCAGAACCGCGAATTAACAGCGCACCCCCCCCCCCCCATCAGAACCGCGAATTAAACAGCGCACCCCCCCCATCAGAACGGCGAATTAACAGCGCACCCCCCCATCAGAACGGCGAATTAACGGAGCACCCCCAGAAAGTGAGGAACATCTGATGAAAATTGAAAATAAAACATGTTTTCAAAGTCATTAGAACTGTAATGGTTTTATTAAGTACTCGGTATCGGTATTCGGTATCGGCAAGTACCCAAATGTAAGTACTTGTACTTGTACTCGGTCTGAAAAAAAGTGGTATCGGTGCATCCCTAAACTGCACCATTCATTTGATCTTGAATTAATGGTCATCTTAAGTGTTTGTGTCTCTCTGTGTGTCAGGTGACCCTTGAGTATCGCTTGTGTTGGGAGAGCCGTATCGACTACTCACACTTCTCCAAATGTAAGATGAACGGACAGAGGCTGAATGGAAAGTAAGGCCGAACAATTATTCTAAATATGATCGATACTCCAAATGCAATATCCAAATCGCATGATCTGATACGGGTACAATGTGTCAGGCCTATTGATAACGTACTGTACTGTACTGCGCCAACACATGTCACATCATGATATTAAGATAAGAACTTTATTAATCCAGAACGAAATTCTTGTGCCGGAGGTTGCTCAAAATACCAACAACATAAGCATAGCAGTAGAATAATAAACAATGGAATTATAGACAAAAAAACCAATAGAATAATAAACTAAAATGATAAATTTACAAACTAACAGTGAATAAGCATAAGGAAAAATATAGGTAAGGTATTCAGTAAGCAAAACAATATCTTAATATCTTATTAATAGCTATATCTGTCAAAATGATCACAATATGATTTTGTTTTTTGTATTGTTTCAGCACTAATG
This sequence comes from Coryphaenoides rupestris, assembly GCA_002895965.2. NCBI lineage: Eukaryota > Metazoa > Chordata > Actinopteri > Gadiformes > Macrouridae > Coryphaenoides > Coryphaenoides rupestris. The sequence goes on from PIJE02000309.1 coordinate 201,820, forward strand.
GGAAGCCTGGTGGCGAGTCGACCGACAGCGATGAGGATGGCGATCTTCTGGACACCATCAACTGCCAGTCCAGCGACGGAGAGACGTCGGTGGTCGGCGGCCGAGCAGCGACCACCGAAGACATCGAGAACTCGCTTGACTCCTCCCACAGCTCACTGGACGGCCGCGGCTCCGGCCCCTCCTCTCCACGGGTGGTGGCCGGTGTGACCCGAGGCTCCGCCCCCTCCACTCCGCGGGTGGTGGCCGGCGCGACCCGAGGCTCCGCCCCCTCCTCTCCGCGGGCGGTGGTCGGTGTGACCCGAGGCTCCGCCCCCTCCTCTCCACGGGCCGGTGTGGCCCGAGGCTCCGCCCCCTCTCCGTGGGCTGGTCTGGCCCGAGGCTCCGCCCCCCAGGGCTGGTGTCCCGGCTGTCAGAAGGTGTGGCAGAAGGTGTGGCAGAAGGTGAGGCACATGAGGTGGCCTCTGAAGGACAAGCTGCTGGACCACGGTGGGTTGGCTCCTGGGAGGGGCGGGGCAGGATGGGGGGGGGTGGGGGCCGGGACAGGATGGGAGCCGGCCAGGGCTTTACTATTAGTGGGGAAACTGGGACCATGATGACTAATGGTGCGTTCCATTTACCTCGGAAGTTGGAACTGGGAATGACGTCACACCCGAGTTGACCGCGTTCCAATTAACAAGTCGGAAAACCCAGTCTTACAAGTCGATAAATCACTTGGCCTATAATAATCTGGCATGTAAAGCCCTTTGAGACTGTATTGTGATTAAGGGCTATACAAATAATATTGAATTGAATAACAATGTATTATGCGGCATTTTGCGCATAAAAACACAGTTTCAACATGTCCACAGGTAGAAGTTGGAAAGTACTGTGACTGATTTAATGAGACACAAATAGACAGAAGTGCTAAAAGCAGTATATAATACAGCTTTCACTAAAGCATTGGATTTCTAAGTCGGGGTTGTGAGATTCGTCCGACTTTCCGTGTTGGAAATCCGACTTCAGTGCGCGTTCCCATGGAAATGTCCAACTTTGAACTCGGAAATTCCGACTTCCGAGTACAAAATGGAACGCACCATAAATCCTGTGTGCCAGGCCGTCATGCAATTACATTTACGCATTTTACCCTTATCAAAAAAGATTGCAGCTCCTGCGTGTTGGAAATTGCAAACTGAGACAGCGTTATGGTTGGACATGATGGTTGAGCAAGAGGTTTGAACCCCCCCCCTACTTGCTCATCCATGGACTGTTTATGAACTAGTAATGCCCAGCCTATTGCACCTCCAGCCATCCCTGTAGGAGGGATCCCTCCATTATGTTCCTCCTCCTTTCAGGTTCCTTTCTGTTCCTCCTGGCAGTTTTGGAGAGGCCCTCGGAGCCTCAGGTTGCTGTGGACCCGTGAAGCCCTTCAATGAGGAACTTCATCAGACTTTTGTGCATGAGTGCATGATGAACTCCTCGTTCTAACCATCCCTTCCCTTTCCCCCTCAGACCCCAGCTCCCTGACCTGTGACCAGTGGGTTCTGAAGAAGAGGTGGAGACCCCGAGGGCGGCGTGCTCTGAAGAGGTAAACCCCCCCTCCACCACCGGAGGTCTGCAGTCCACCTGTAGATGGCGCCCTCACCTCGACCTGCTCATGATTATAGACATGTAAACATTATACCGTTGAGGTAGACATTATTCATAGTGCATGCTACATCATTGGCAGTGCATTATTAAGTATTAACACCTGTAGTCCAGGTGACATAATACACACCTCTAGTCCAGGTGATTATAATACACACCTGTAGTCCAGGTGACATAATAATGTCTGCTCTGTGTCTAAGATGACTTAATAGTAAACAAGGACTTTCTTTTGATTGTTTGTGGTCACTTTCAGTAAGCTTAAGGACAGCTTGAAGCTACTTCATAGAAGACATGGTGACATCGTGCGAGTCCAGCCCACCTGCTCCAGAGCACACACCTTCCTACGCAGGTAAATATCGTACCCAACCACCCCAAAAACACACACAGGACCTGCTCCTGGATAGTCTAGTGGTGAGTGCTTGGTGGACCCCCAGCAGAGAGGTTGTGGGCCTGTAGTCATCCCTATCATAAATGAATCGCAATTAATCCATTGATTTTTTCCCGCAGAAAGAACAGATAACACATTTTTACCATCATTGTTTACATTTCTGCTATTCTCTCCCCCGCCGCGCCGCAGACTTGAGAACCCCCTGCGTTAGATAGAAGCTCCTGCTGCCGTGCCATTGGCTGGAGTTGAGCGGGAGGGGGCGTGGCTGACCGCTGTGCTCTTGTTGAAGGAACCTGAGGCTGTGCGCCAAGCCGTCGGCCAGGAGGGGGAGGAAGAGGAAGGGCGCGTGGAGGACGAGCGGCAAGAGGCCCAGGAGCGAGCCGCGGCACCCTGAACCGCCGGCGCGCCGCGCCCAGCAACCGCCGGCCCTCTCGCCTGCCGACCGTAGTCACGGCGACAGTGACCCGTCGACTCTGGACAGTTGGAGCGAGGAGGAGCAGCAGGGCCCCGCCCACGTCACCCTGGAGGGAGTCCCCTCCCTGGTCACCATGGAAACCGCAGAGGAAGCCAGGCGTCCGGCAAAGAAGGGCGGCTTCAAGGACCTGCTGAGCCAGCTGCGAGGGAAGAGCCGCACCATCGTCAAGGAGGACGGCCAGTGAGACCGGCGGTCCGTTACCGTGGCGCCGCGTTGTAACCGACCCCACCGTTACCGCGGGGATCCGACGGAAGTGTTGTTCATGCGGGATGGCGTTGTACCCGACCGCACCGTTACCATGGTGATCTGATCTAACTTGTTCGTGCGGGATGGCGTTGCAACCGACCGCACCGTTACCATGGTGATCTGATCTAACTGTTGTTTGTGCGGGATGGCGTTGTAACCGACCGCATCGTTACCATGGTGATCTGATCTAACTTTTGTTCGTGCGGGATGGCGTTGTAACCGACCGCATCGTTACCATGGTGATCTGATCTAACCTTTGTTCGTGCGGGATGGCGTTGTAACCGACCGCACCGTTACCGCGGTGATTTGATCTAACTTTTGTTCGTGCGGGATGGCGTTGTAACCGACCGCACCGTTACCGCGGTGATCTGCTGTAACTGACGGCCGGTAGCGTTAAGGACGTGCTTCTGTGTTCTTTCTCGGCTCTGAACTTTTCTATTTTATGGCTCATTATTGAGAATCGTGTTCATATTTCGGGGTTTTTTGTAACCTTTTTCTATTGTTCTAACCCTAAACAGGAAATAAATATCTAAGGTCACTACGGCATTACGATATCATTTTTTTATTTAATTTTTTTTAAAGTACATTCAGCGATTTGTGTCTCAACACATTGAGCGCTCTGCTGTCCCCCGAGGGACCACACGGTGGCGCCACTTGGCCCACACCGGAGGAGAGGAGAACCTGCTGCTGCTGCCTGCTGCTGCTGCTGTCCTGGCTCTGTGTGTTATTCCTCGCCGGTCTAATCTCTGCTGTTCTGCTCGGACGTGTAGCTTGGCTTTGTTTAGCTCTCTGTGTGTTTTCTCAGTGGATCGGTGAAAATCGAGTGACAACACACCCGTCTGCTCTCTCTGCAGCTATTTTCTACCCGACAATGGCAGGAGACGGACCCACACGAGGGAAGAATGGGGAGATAAGGATCTGGGTGCTGGGTCTTAAGTAAAATGGATGGGGTGGGGGGGGGGGGGCTGTTGTGTTTGTCGATGGGATTAGTGAGCTTGGGGGGGGGGGGGGGGGAGGATGCCGCCAGATCGACCGCTAAAATGTCTGTTGACAGAAATCCATGCGTTGCTCCACAGCGAGCCCATATAGTGGAGAAGGGTTGGGGGTTCAATTACTGATAATGCACCTCCTCCCCTCATGCTTGCTTGCTTGTCCCAAGAGCTGTTCTATCACCTACATGCATGATCAAACTTTATTATTGTTGTTTTTCAGCTTGGGACACACACACACACACACACACACACACACACACACACACACACACTGGAATTTACCTGAGCAGGTTTACACACGGAAGGGTTCTTATGGTATTTAATCTCACGTTCACGTGTGGAATATCTCACACACGGACACCTGCAGACTTGCACAATCACAATCCTGCCGTGCATGTGCCCCCCCCTACCCCCCCCCCCCCACCCCACACACACACACACACACACACACACACACACACTTTCATACGTCACATCGGACGGTGACGCACACGAGAGCGCGCGCGCGTGTGTGTGTGTTTTTGTGTCAGGAGTCCATAAAGGCCCACTCGTTGCTCATTGTTAGATTCATATCAGTCTCCTTTTCTTTTGCTGACAATCCCTCCTCATTACACCAACGCCAGGGGTCTGTGGGTCCACACAATACAAACACAGCGCACACACACACTCACTCCACACTCACGCATCCACACACTCACACTCTCTCTCTCTCTCTCTCTCACACACTCACACATGCACGCATGTTGTCCTGCGATAGAAACATTATCACCACCTGACACTTAGAAAACAGGAAGAGGGTTTCAGCAGGAACCCAGATGTGTTGGGAGGGGCCCGAGCCCGGTGGGGGGGGGGGTGGGGGGGGTGGAGTATATAAACCCACCAGATACACATCTCCTCTTCACTCCACACTCACTCCTGGAGAGAGAGAGACAGAGACACACACACACAGAGTTCGAGAGAGATACAGGCGTAGATAGAAAGAGACAGTCAAGACAGACAGAGCGAGTGAGAGAGACAGAGAGGGGGATACAGACCGATAGTGTGAGACAGGGAGAGCTAGATAGACACGGTGAGAGATACCGCTGGATTAGAGAGACAGATACAAAGAGACATTGAATCGGACATGTCTTACTATGAGGTGAGTACCGAAGTAAATGGTAAATGGATTGCATTTATATAGTGCTTTACAGTGTTGCCTCACATTCACCCATTCATACACCGACGGTGGTGCCAACCATGCAAGGTAACAACCAACACGTCAGGAGCAGGTAGGGTCAGGTGGTGTCTTGCTCAGGGACACCTCCACACTTAGCTAGGAGGGGGAGGAGCCCGGGGATCGAACCAGCAACCTTCCGGTGGCCAGACAACCGCTTTTACACCTTCTGAGCTACTGCCGCCCCCAAAGTCTTCCTCTAGTCTAGTCCATCACTTCTGTGGAGGTTTATGCAGGTATCGTGATATCGGCACTTTGCTGAAACTAATTGTGTCTGCTGTCTGGTTCGCTTCCTCTCCGTCTCCCCCCCCCCCCCAGCACATCCTCCTGGATGTGGACTACAACGACACGGGCTCGGGCTCGGGCTCCGGGGACCTGGGGATAGAGCTGGACGAGCCGTGCAACGTGGAGAAGGCGGTGTCCCCCGAACTCCAGCGAATCTTCCTGCCCGTCGTCTACGGCCTCATCTTCCTGCTGGGCATCACCGGCAACGGCCTGGTCGTCATGGTGCTGGGCTGCCAGCGCAGGTGAGGGAGGGAGTGGGCAGCTGTGGGTGGTTGGTTGGTTGGTGGTGGTGGTGGTGGTGGTGGTGGTGGTGGAGTAGGTGGAGGTGTTGCTGGCGGTATTGGAGGCCAGTACCTGTGTTCATGGGCTATAATAGAATGCTAAAATGTCAAATCACATTTATTGTTAATTATTTTTGAGGATTATTTATGAGTTTCTAAATTGTAAGAAGGAAACAATATGTTCAGGAAGAGATAGATAGATATCGTTTAATATTATGAATTGATTATTTTGACATTGACATATTTACATTTGTACCATTTTAAATGTACAATTCTATTCATCTTATTTTACCTTTATTTAGCCAGGTTCGCCTCATCTAATTCTCAATATTTATTGGATTTATTGTTATTCTATTAGGCTTATATACACTTTACATTTATTATTCTATTGTTTTTGTTCATACATTGTTGATATTTTTGAGCAACCTCTGGCGAAAGAATTTCTTTCGGGATGAATAAAGTTACGTTTTATCTCTGAATTCTACACATGTTATAATGATGTATCTGTCTGTCTGTTTGTCTGCCTGCCCATCTCGCTCTGCCCGTCTTTCTCTCTGCCTGTCTGTCTGCCTGCCTCTCTCTCTCTGCCTGTCTGCCTGTCTCTCTCTCTCTGCTTGTCTCTCTCTTTGCCTGTCTGTCTCTGCCTGTCTGTCTGCCCGCCCGCCCGCCCGTCCGTCTCCAGGTCCAAGTGCAGCCTGACGGACCGTTACCGGCTGCACCTGTCGGCCGCCGACCTGCTCTTCGTCCTCTCGCTGCCCTTCTGGGCGGCGGACGCGGCGCTGCGCGACTGGCGTCTGGGCGGGGCCGCCTGCGTGGCCGTGCACGTCGTCTACACCGTCAACCTCTACGGCAGCGTGCTCATCCTGGCCTTCATCAGCCTGGACCGCTACCTGGCCGTGGTGCGGCCCACCGACACCAACACCGGTGGGCTGCGGCAGCTGCTCGCCAGCCGATTGGTTTACGCCGGTGAGTGGCCGAGTTTCCTTCCGTCGTCCAGTCAGCAGTCGGCAATCGGCAATCAACGGAAAACAATCTAAATTGGAGGCAAAAAATGCTCCAGAACAACAACAACAAAAACAACAACAACAACAACTCAGAAACAGAATCTGCTTCATTGCCTTAGTTTTTAAAAACAAGGAATGTGCTTTTTGTGCAATTGGTGCCTAACATTGAATATTAAAAACAGAGAATAATAATATAGAAATTCTAAAATAAAATCGAAAAAGTCGGAAGAAAGGTCGGAAGAAAGCAAATATATAGAAAAAGTGCAAAAGACTCTCTGGAGGAATCAGAACACACGTTTAGTTTAGTTTATTTTACTTCCATCCCAGATAACATCAACTCACCCGCTCTCTGCCACCGCCCCCATGCCGTCTCTCCCTCCCCCCTCCACCTCCCTCCCTCCCCCCTCC
>PIJE02000309.1:211234-248814 GCA_002895965.2 Coryphaenoides rupestris
TCTCTGTCTCTCTCTCTCTCTCTCCTCTCTCTCTGTATCCTCTGTCTCTCTCTGTCTCCTCTCTCCTCCCTCTCTCTGGGTGTGTTCCCTGTAGGGGTCATAAAAGCAACACAACTTTTTCCAAGACATTTTTTTTCTCTGAGAAATTGAAGTGTGTGTGTGTGTGTGTGGGGGGGGGGGTTGTATACACATAACATATACATTATTTGTTAAGGACAGCTAACAGACAATATAAAAATGTATGCAGAAGCCTATATGCAAAAGAAAAGAAAAGAAAATATTGCAAACAGGTTCATGGATTTGGGTTGGTAATACGAGTGGTCGAAACAAATATAAGCAAATATAAGAGGAACAAATATAAGCATATAAACATAAGCGTTCACTTAGGTTTGAGATGATATTCATCTGAAAGTGTGCTTTCTGAGAGCAGTCTGGTCACAACCCAGGTGTCCAGATTACTAATTCTCAGTCCTCCCTGAAATTGAAACTCAGCTGTGCTCTCAAGGTGTTTATGTCTGTGTGAATTTGAGGGTGTGTGTGTGTGAGTTTGTATTAATGCATGTCTGTGTCTATGTGTGTATTAACGCATGTCTGTATCTGTGTGTGTGTGTGTGTGTGTGTATTAATGCATGTCTGTGTGCACCTGTGTCTTTATGTGTGTGTGTGTGTGCGTGTGAGTGCGTGTGCGTGTGTGTGTGTGTGCGTTACTTTGATCGCATTTTCCCATCACCTTGAGTGAGTCCACACACAGGTCGGATGACGAGAACACTTCCATAGGCTCACTTCCAGCGGGACGTGTGAGAAACAGGAACCAGAAGGCTGCGTTTCCCGCGGCCCGAGCCGAGGAAGCAGAGATGTTGGCGCTAAAACATCTTTAATTTAATAAATGCTTTAGTGTTATAACCATGGCCCTATCCTGATCCCTTTCGGAAGAGTTTTACTTTGACTTTGAGATGTACAGGGAGTTGTTGGGGTTTCTGAGCGATATCACGAAAATATAATATAATGTGAATATATGAATACACAAAACCATCGGGACACAGTTTGTGTGTGTTGTCCATGCAAAGCAGAACGATCACATTCACATTAGTGCGCACAAAAAACAAACAACCCTCGCACACAAAGGCATGCACACACACACACACACACACACACACACACAGCCCCAACACTTTTATGCTATTCATAGTGCATTCAAAACAGGAAACACTTCCTCTACTCATTTGAGGAAAAACAAGGAGCAGCTCAAACAATCGCGTTGTTGGCTGTGAGGTTTTCACCACTCGGACCGGTAATGTATGAATGAAGCTACTTGGAAACCCCTGGATGACCGACCCTCTTGACCTGGCCACTTCATATGTAGGCCTACCTGCTGTGATGCATGTTCTGCTGTCGGGACATGTGTCGGTAGATGTAGAAGGATGCTTTCCTACACCCCAGGCCCTCAAAGAACCCTTTAACCTGAGAACGTCCGTCAAAATATAAGTTAGTTAGTGCACTCCGCTCGGCAACTTCTGCCAAACGACTGGTTCCGCCTTCACTAAAAACAGCCAAACATCGCTCTTCCAAGTCCCAACTCTTCACGGTTCTGGCTCCTCAGTGGTGGAATGAGCTCCCGGCTCATGTCAGGACAGCCGAGTCGCTCGCCAGCTTCCGCAAGAGACTCAAGACCCACCTGTTCAGAGTTCACCTGGACTCTACATAACCCCCCTCCTTAACAAGAGACTCAAGACCCACCTGTTCAGAGTTCACCTCCCTCCCCAGCACTAACCTGCATGTTTGTACGTCTTAACATTTATTAATGTCACTTAGCATTGTTGTTCGTTCTCAGATGTTGTATCATGCTTAGAATTGCACGCCTGCCCAGATACTTATGCAGGCAACTTAGCAACTTATTATAAAACTCGTTCTATTCGTCTCGTAAATATGAACGCTCAAAAACAGCTCTATTCTTATCTTCAGGTACCACAGTGATATATTGCTGCCTCTCCTTCAACAACATTTTGGGACATGGGTGGATGTAGATACTTAATGTCCATCTGTCACATCCATGTGTACGGGGCCAGATAGTTAGTACTCCTCAGGGGAGCCGAACAAAGGTTGATCACACATGGGGGGAACACCAGGGGCCAACCTGTGGAACCTGAGCTCCCTGCTTTTAACGGTCACCCATTCCTACCGCTCATACCAACCACCATGACAGGTGTGTGTGTGTGGAGGGGGGGGGGGGGTGGGGGGGAGGTCTGGAGACATCCACGTCTGACTCTGTCTCACACACTAGTAGGTCTGGGGCTGCTGCTGCTGCTGCTGCTGCTGCTGCTGGTCATGCTACGTTGCTCCTGAACAGCTGCCAGGCCGGCCTACATGCTCTCTGGCTCATGCAGGTGTGTGTGTGTGTGTGTGTGTGTGTGTGTGTGTGTATGTTTGTGTGCATATTTGTGTGCATATTTGTGTGTGTCTATGTGAGTGATTATGGTGTTTGTGTGTGTATATATGTGTGTGTGTGTGTGTGTGTGTGAATGTGTGTATATTTGTGTGCATATTTGTGTGTGTCTATGTGAGTGATTATGGTGTTTTTGTGTGTGTGTGTGTGTGCGTATGTATGTGAGTGATTATGGTGTTTGTGTGTGCATATGTGTGTGTGTGTGTGTGTGTGTGTGTGTGAACAGTGGTGTTCGTTTTTATGAATGATCCTGTGTTTGTGTCCGTGTTTTGTGTGTGGCAATGAGTGTGTGTGTGTGTGTTTATTCTGGTGATTGTGCATGTGAACGTATGTGACAATGTGTGTGTGTGTGTGTGTGTGTGTGTGTGTGTGTGCATGTGTGTGTGCGTCGTCTGTGCCTCTGCCTGCTCCACCGTACAGATGGTCCTCCTCCGCGTCAGAGAGGCTGCGCTTCCTGTCCTCCGCTAACAATCCTGGGAACGCGGCGCGGCCGAGAGATGCATGGGCTGGATCCAAATAGCCCCCGCAACTACTTCCTGTGCGCTTCCTGGTCCTCTCAGTGCGGTGTGATAGGTGAAACTCATAGCGGGTCCGGGGGCCCGTCCCTTGTGGGCCCCAGCAGGTGGAGAGGAGAGGAGCAGATCCGTCATTTCGCGTTTATTGACACGACAAAAGTGTTAAAACGCGGTCGGTCTGTAGGGCGTCCTCCTGTGGGCTTCATACAGGCTGCGGTTGGGTGGCCATTTCGGAAATATTGCACAGTGTGCTGTATTCATATCGCTGTACACCGTCAGCGATACGCAGTATATTGTTGCTTCACTCTCGTTGGACAAATATACTTATTGTCTTAAGCCTCTTTTGGAAAACAGTGTCAGTAAATGCATTGAAGGGGACGTACTATGCCACCAGGTGTGAGTGTGATTCACCATTGCAAGCCGTTTCACAATTGCCATGTGACTACCGTATGCTGACTAGATCAGTCTACCATCAAAAATAATAAACTGCTCACTGTACTCTCAGCAGAAGAATAGAATAGAATAGAATAGAATAGAATAGAATAGAACTTTATTAATCCCGAAGGAAATTCTTGTGCCAGGTTGCATAGCGATACAGTACAAAAACCACAGATTGATAAAATAACGAACGTATGTGCAAATTACAGTTAAATATACAAATATGTGGGCAAGATAAGATATTCCTGACGGCGAAAACAATTGGCATAAAGAAGTGAAATATTATTGGACATGACATTAAGAATGAAGAATATGCCAGTGACTGTTCACAGCAGGGGTCCCCTCAATGATATGCAGATGAGGGCAAGTTGCCTGTAAATGACCAATATGGTATTTTTCCACCACACTCCCTCATTTGATTATTCTATAATCACACAATCAATCGTTATACCTTATATAGTGTAACTCAGGAGTCGGTTACTCTGACCACATAGTGGTTCTTATCAGAGACTGAGTCCTTTGTTACTGGGTACGACTTGATGAACTTCTCCTTTCTTGTTCTAATGGCCCAATTACAAATACATTGCTGTGCTCATTGTCTTGTAGGGGGAGTTATAGGGAGGAGTTATAGAGTTTGATGGCCACAGGCAGAAAGGACCTCCTATGGCGTTCTGTGGTGCACCTTGGTAGTCTCAGTCTACGACTGAAGGTGCTCCGGTATGACACCAGTGTGGCGTGAAGGGGATGGGAGGCGTTGTCCATAATACAGAGTAGTTTACTCAACATCCTCTTCTCAGAGACCTCCACCAAAGACTCCAATTCCACTCCCAGGACAGAACCCGCTTTCCTGATGAGCTTATTGAGTCTGTTGGCGTCGGCTGCCTTCACCCTGCAGCCCCAGCACACAACAGCGTAGAAGATGACGCTGGCCACCACAGAGTGATAGAACATCTGCAGCATGGTCCTGCAGACGTTGAAAGATCTGAGTCTCCGTAGGAAATACAGGCGACTCTGACCTTTCTTATACAGGGCATCTGTATTTTTAGACCAGTCCAATTTATTGTCTATGTGAACACCCAGGTACTTATATTCCTCGACAGTGTCCACCACGGTCCCCCTGATGCTGACCGGTTTCAAGTGAGTCGGTTGCTTCCTGAAATCCACCACCAACTCCTTTGTCTTGGAGATGTTGAGTTGCAGGTGGTTCAGTCCACACCACTCCACGAAACCGTCCACCACACCCCTGTACTCGGACTCCTGCCCCTTCCTGATACAGCCCACAATGGCAGTCATCCGAAAACTTCTGCAGGTGGCAGTACTGTGAGCTGTATCTGAAGTCTGAGGTGTAGAGTGTGAACAGGAAGGGAGACAGGACTGTCCCCTGAGGTGCTCCCGTGTTGCTCACAATAGTGTCCGACGTGATGCTCTGCAACCTCACCTCAAGAAGTGTGGTAAAACGCAAAGAAACGAGATAGGCTGAAAGTTTAGCCACAATTTAATGGAGTATTGCACTATGTTTTGGTTCATATATATGTAGTTATTTATTATTATATTGCTATACATTATTATTATTCATTAAAAGCACAAACAAACATATAACAAACGGGTAGATAGTGAGCATTATCCATAATATGATGGAAAATATATATATATATAGGTTAGGTTTATATATATATATATATATATCCTACATACACGGCTGTATGCATGTATTGATTTATAGCGGTTTAGAGACTAGTGCTGTGTTTTGCACAAAAGTTTATTACACTTGTTTTTTTTATTGTGCCAATAAAAAGTGTTCTAATATTAAGAGTTGCATGAATTGCATTCAAGGCAAAGGCAACTTTATGTACATAACACATACAGAGAGTACATTCAAAGTAGTACATTCACTGACATGTATGACATGGATATGGTGCCAACTTGTGTCATGTTTACAATGCAGATCATTAACATTAAGGTCTGGCAATACAGTCAATCATTATCCTTTAATACAGGCAATCATTATCCTTTAATACAGTCAATCATTATCTTTTAATACAGTCAATCATTATCCTTTAATACAGTCAATCATTATCCTTCAATACAGTCAATCATTATCCTTTAATATACTCAATCATTATCCTTTAATACAGTCAATCATTATCCTTTAATATACTCAATCATTATCCTTTAATACAGTCAATCATTGTCCTTTAATACAGTCAATCATTATCCTTTAATACAGTCAATCATTATCCTTCAATACAGTCAATCATTATCCTGGTGATTATTTCGCAGATAAGCCCCCTAAAAAAACAACAACAACGCTGACCTCTAGTGGACAGGACCAAGAATACAGGAGGAGGAGGAGGAGCAATACGGAGAATACGGAGAGGGCTGTGATTGGACAGAATCCCGGAAGCGTTCGCGGGCGGACACAAGCACACACGGACGCCGATTGGCTGGCGGTGGCGCGCTAATGATGATCACGTGGTGCGGGTTTTCGCGCGAAACTGTCCCCTTTCTTCCTCCCTCGGCGCCGCGCGGTCGTCGCTCTTCCGCTGCAACTTTAGCATTTATTTTAACTTTTTATATTTTATTGCCGTTTTAAGAGCGTTTCTTTTGTTCCCGCCATGGACGTGCCGCCGCCGACCGCCGCCGCAGCGAACGCAGGAGGAGACGTCGTGAAAGACGAGTTGGCAGAAAAATGCCAGAAGTTGTTCCAGGCTTTCTTAGAAGAGTAAGTGTTTTAAAATCCCTTTCAAAAAATCCCTTTAATAAGTCTTACTTATTTATTATTAAAACAACCCGTCTCCTTTGTCATTGCTATTATTCTTATTCTTGTTATAATTATTGTTATTCTTATTGTTATTCTTCTTATTACAATTATTCTTGTTATTCTTATTATTCTTGTTATTATAATTATTGTTATTATGATTATTCTTATTCTTGTTATTATTATTATCACATTATTAGTGTTATATTATTATTATGATTATTATTATTATATAGTTATGTGTGTGTGTGTGGTATGTGTTGTGTGTGTGGTGTGTGTTGTGTGTGTGGTATGTGTGTGTTGTGTGTGTGGTATGTGTTGTGTGTGTGTGTGTGTGTGTGTGTGTGTGTGCAGGTTCCGGACGGCGGACGGGGAGGTGAAGTACGGCCGGGACGCGGAGGAGCTGATCCGGCCCGAGAGGAACACTCTGCTGGTGAGCTTCAGCGACCTGGAGCGCTTCAACCAGGAGCTGGCCACCACCATCCAGGAGGAGTACTACAGGTACACATGTATATATTAATGTATAGATGTATTCAGTATAACGTAGTACTTACGTTTGCTGTCTACCAGCATATGTGCCGCAGTAGTTATAAGATTAGATCAGACTTTATTAATCCCGATGGAAATTCTTGTGCCAGAGGTTGCATCGCAATAGAATAAAACAATAGAGAAATAAATAAAAATAAAATAAACAAATGTACACATTTACAATGAGTAAGATAAGATATTCAGTCAGTCAGCAAAACAAGTGATACAATGAGATCCACGTTTACAAAAAGGCATATCGAATCAAAACACAATGTATTGTGTACAAAACAACATCTACATATCTACTCGTACACAGTATGAGTGTATATATCTGAACACAGAATATAAATGTCAACGTTATTGACAGTAGAGGAAACCTAACAGCTAATGTGTTACATTTACACATTTACAATCTTATGTATGCGTGATAACTCTATTATTATATTAACTTGTATTATATTAACTTATATTAACAAAGGTAGTACACCGACGACGGTGCCAACCATGCAAGGTAACAACCAACACGTCAGGAGCAGTTAGGGTTAGGTGGTGTCTTGCTCAGGGACACCTCGACACTTAGCTAGGAGGGGGAGGAGCCCGGGGATCGAACCAGCAACCTTCCTGTTGCCAGACAACCGCTCACCTTACCTCCTGAGCTACTGCCACCCCTGATCACTGAGGTGCTCCTGTGTCTGCAGAGTCTATCCGTTCCTGTGTTGCGCCGTGCGTAACTTTGCCAGAGACCACGGAAACGTCCCGGCAGGCAAGGAGTTCTACCTGTCCATTCAAGACCTGCCCACCAGACACAAGTAAGACTCAAACATACGCACACACACACACACACACACACACATGCACTTTTCACTCTGTTAGCACTCTGCTAGCCCACTCTCAGCTCATTAGCACTCCAGTTAGCGCTCAGCTAAGGTGTTGCGTGTGTGTCTCCCAGGATCCGCGAGCTGTCCTCCATGCGAATTGGGACGCTGGTGAAGATCAGCGGCCAGGTGGTTCGGACACACCCCGTGCACCCCGAGCTGGTGAGCACGCACACACACATGTGCGCACACACACACACCACACACACACGCACACGCACACACACGGACCATTGTGGCCCGGAGCCTGACCCCGCCCCCCTCTCCCCAGGTGAGTGGCAGCTTCCTGTGCATGGACTGCCAGGGCGTGATCAAAGACGTGCCGCAGCAGTTCAAGTACGCCCTGCCCACTATCTGCCGCAACCCCGTGTGCAACAATCGCGCACGCTTCCACCTGGACACGCACAAGTCCAAGTTCATCGACTTCCAAAAGGTAGGTGTATGTGTGTGTGTGAATAATTACCATTAGGTGAGAAAAGGTTATCGCATTGTTCAAGATTCAAGTAATAGTACCTAATAAGTACATTCATTAATTAAATTAATTAAACATTAATTCTAAGTACCCAAGAAGTACAGTTAAAAAAGTGACAAGTAAGAATAAGCAATACTCTTGGTATTGGTAGTCTGTTGCAAAAATGCAGTAAAAGTGTGCGTGTAGTACAGTAATGTTCTTATACGAGCATAACAATAGTAATTGGTAAATAGCAGAAGTAGTTGTTGCTGAATGTGTGTGTGTCTGTATGTGTGTGCACAGGTGCGTATCCAGGAGACCCAGGCTGAGCTGCCCCGCGGCTCCATCCCGCGCTCCATGGAGGTGATCCTGCGCGCGGAGGCGGTGGAGACGGCGCAGGCGGGCGACCGCTGCGACTTCACCGGCACCCTCATCGTGGTGCCCGACGTGTCCCAGCTCAGCACCCCCGGTACGTAGAGGACAGGACTCGTAACATACAGGACCCGTAACATACGTAACATAAATGGTTTTAATTTCAAAAAGTGCTGGTTCAGGCTACAGGAACAGGCACCAGATACTCACAGGTAAAGACAACACGCCGACAAAGAACACTAGACAGGGGCAGGTATAAATAGGGAGACTAACGAGGGAAGTGGAAACAGCTTGAGACAAAATGTCCGACAGACAAAACCATGTGACGAAACGATGAATGAACAGACACAATAAAACACCGGAACATGAAACGACAAACCAAAAACAAACGGATCAACTAAACGAATACAAATCAAACACACGAGGAACACACGCCAAAGGAAGGAGACAAACTGACAAGTGGCGGCGGAGACAGAACAAGTCCAGCAGGGGGTGCAAGAAACTCCAAAACATAAATCCCGCTTGAGGGGGACAGCAGAGGCAGACTATGACCCGCCTGTACCCTGTCCCTCCACCTCCCACCCACCAATCACCTCCCAACACTCACCCAGCTAAACGTGTGTGTGTGTGTGTGTGTGTGTGTGTGTGTGTGTGTGTGTGTGTGTGTGTGTGTGTGTTGTGTGTGTGTGTGTGTGTGTGTGTGTGTGTGTGTGTGTGTGTGTGTGTGTGTGTGTGTGTGTGTGTGTGTAGGCCTGCGTACGGAGACCAGTTCCCGCGTGGGCGGGGGCCGGGGTGTAGAGGCGGAGGGCCTGAGAGGCCTCAAGGCTCTAGGGGTCCGAGAGCTGTCCTACAGACTGGCCTTCCTGGCCTGCTATGTTGCCCCCACCAACCCGCGGGTAAGACACACACTTATATACACATGCATATACAGTAGCTCAGGAGGTAAGAGCGGTTGTCTGGCAAAAGAAGGTTGCTGGTTCGATCCCCGGGCTCCTCCCCCTCCTAGCTAAGTGTGGAGGTGTCCCTGAGCAAGACACCACCTAACCCTAACTGCTCCTCCTCCTAGCTAAGTGTGGAGGTGTCCCTGAGCAAGACACCACCTAACCCTAACTGCTCCTCCTCCTAGCTAAGTATGGTGGTGTCCCTGAGCAAGACACCACCTAACCCTAACTGCTCCTCCTCCTAGCTAAGTGTGGTGGTGTCCCTGAGCAAGACACCACCTAACCCTAACTGCTCCTCCTCCTAGCTAAGTGTGGAGGTGTCCCTGAGCAAGACACCACCTAACCCTAACTGCTCCTCCTAGCGAAGTGTGGAGGTGTTGTTGACGTACGTGTTTGATCTCGCATGTAGTTTGGTGGGAAGGAACTCCGCGAGGATGAGCAGACGGCCGAGAGCATCAAGAGCCAGATGTCGGTGAAGGAGTGGGAGAAGGTGTTTGAGATGAGCCAGGACAAGAACCTCTACCACAACCTGTGCACCAGCCTCTTCCCCACCATCCACGGTGAGCCCAGGCTGCGACACCATCACGCTATACCTCTAGGCTACACCACCAGTATAGCTGGTTTGCATTGGCTGAGCAACAGTGGGGCGTGGCCACCACAGCCCCCCCCCGTTACATTTGATTGGTTGATTGATTGCCACGCCTACTAAATCTGGTGTATACATGAACATGAATTGAAGTACATTTTGTAGAATATAAGTATAAAAGTATATAACATATTCCCTTCACTGCTTTAGTGCACACTGTGTTACTGACTTCATGGTGGACTGTGATGTAACGGTGAGTTGTTGTTGTCGTTGTTTGGCTCGTCGCCATAGGCAACGACGAGGTGAAGCGTGGCGTGCTGCTGATGCTGTTCGGAGGCGTTGCCAAGACGACCATGGAGGGGACGTCCCTGAGAGGAGACGTCAACGTGTGCATCGTGGGAGACCCCAGCACGGCCAAGAGCCAGTTCCTCAAGTACGACACGCAGACACACGCACACACGCACGCACACAATAGCACATACACACTCAGACACGTACAAACACACACACACTCAGACACTTACAAACACGTGCATGAGCGCACACACACTAGCAAACACACACTAGCACACAAGCACACACTAACAGCTGTAGACACTGTAGACATTATATGCTTTTTATTGACACATACAAGGCATAATGTGTGTGTGTGTGTGTGTGTGTGTGTGTGTGTGTGTGTGTGTGTGTGTGTGTGTGTGTGTGTGTGTGTGTGTGGTGTGTGTGTGTGTGTGTGTGTGGTGTGTGTGTGTGTGTGTGTGTGTGTGTGTTTTTGTGTGTGTGTGTGTGTAGGCACGTGGAGGAGTTCAGCCCCAGGGCGGTGTACACTAGCGGGAAGGCTAGCAGCGCCGCCGGGCTAACGGCCGCCGTCGTCCGCGACGAAGAGTCCCACGAGTTTGTCATCGAGGCCGGAGCCCTGATGCTGGCCGACAACGTGAGTGTGACCATGGCGACCCCCGGCTGCGTGCTGTCTTTTACATTTACATTGAGGGCATTTGGCAGACGCTTTTATCCAAAGCGACTTACAAAGAGTACATTTGTTGAAGGAGACAGCAATATATCACTGTGGTACCTAAAGATAAGAATAGAGCAGGTTTCAAGCATTCATAGTTACGAGGTTAATAGAACGAGTTTCATAATTGCTAGGCTGCCTGCATAATAGCTGGGATAAGTGCCATTCTGAGTGCAGTACCAACACATCTAAGAACATACAATATGCTAAACAATGCTAAGTACTATTAATAATGCCAAGATGTAGAACAACTCATTCCACCACTGTGGTGCCAGAACAGAGAAGAGTTGGGACTTGGCAGAGCGATGTTTGCCTGTTCCTAGTGAAGGTGGTACCAGTTGTCTAGCCGAAGTTGTTGAGTGTTGTTGTTGTTGGGGTGGTTTTGTTTTCAAGATTTCTTTTGGCTTTTGACGGGTTTCCTTTCTTCTAAATGACAAAATATCTTGTTAGATGTTATAAGGTTGGTAGACGTTAGTAGTGGTGAAATAGTCAGCAAGCAAGGAGTTTGTTGAATTTCCTGTGATTCTGTCACTGAATTATTAGCAATGGTCGTAACTGTGTGTGTGCGTCTCAATTCAATTTTCAATTTCAATTTAAACAGCTTTATTGGCATGGGAAACATACATTTACATTGCCAAAGCGAGTGGTAAATAACAAATCTAATTTACAATTGTAGATATCCTAGAACAAAGAAATGTGTACACAAAGCTGCAATATTGCAATCAAATGTATAAATATGAGTTTCTAAAGTATACTTGTAAAGAACTAAATATATACAGGTAAGTAAGTCAACTTAAAAAAAATATATATATATACAGTATATATGTATGTATGTGTATATATATATATATATATATATATATATATATATAAAAATACAAAAATAAAATACAATAAAAAGAAAAATGGAAAAGAAAGAGAAAAAAATATATATATCTCTCTCTATCTCTTTCTCTCTCTCTCTCTCTCTCTCTCCAGGGTGTGTGTTGCATCGATGAGTTTGACAAGATGGAGACGAGGGACCAGGTGGCCATCCATGAAGCCATGGAGCAGCAGACCATCAGCATCACGAAGGCCGGGGTCAAGGTACACACACACACGCCACACATCATCACCTGGTCCACTGGTCTGTTTGTTTCAAAACCCCCCGAAACTGAAAAGATGTGCGCTGCCGACCCCTGCAGGCCACCCTGAACGCGCGGACGTCCATCTTGGCGGCGGCGAACCCGGTGAGCGGACGCTATGACCGCAGCAAGAGCCTGAAGCACAACGTGAACATGAGCGCCCCCATCATGAGCCGCTTCGACCTCTTCTTCATCCTGGTGGATGACTGCAACGAGGTGTGTGGGTGTGTGTGCGTGCGCAACAAAGTGAGTGAGGGAGTGTGTAATCGTGGCTAAAAGTATGATATTTAATACTTGAGACGAGATTACCTCAAAGTCGTTACAATTGAGTATTGTTCAAAAAAGGATCTCAGTCTTAGAAATGTATGCGTGTTTCCTTGGTGACGGACTAAACCATGTGTGTTTCCTAGGTGACGGACTACGCCATCGCCAGGCGCATCGTGGACCTGCATTCGCGCGTGGAGCAGTCCGTGGACCGCCTCTACACCCTGGACGAGATCCGCAGATACCTGCTGTTCGCACGCCAGTTCAAGCCCAAGGTGGGGATGGAGTCTGTCCTGTCTGTCTGTCTGTCTGTCCTGTCTGTCTGTCTCTTTCTGTTAACGTGTGATGTCACCACCTGGTCACGTGACCTCGGGCCCACCTGTGGGTGTCGTGTTTCTCATGCCGCTCTTCCCACCCTCCAGATCTCCGGTGAATCGGAGGAGTTCATCGTGGAGCAGTACAAGCGCCTGCGGCAGCGCGACACCTCCGGGGGCGTGTCCAAGTCGGCCTGGCGAATCACGGTGCGGCAGCTGGAGAGCATGATCCGCCTCTCGGAGGGCATGGCCCGCATGCACTGCTGCGACGAGGTAAGATACGCTGCCTCTGATTGGCTCCCGCTGGTACACTCCCCCTGATTGGCTCTCTCTGATATGCCGGCCCAATAAAGTGAGACGGTGCATTATAAAGAATAAGTATTAAGTATAAAATGTAATTAAAACGAATACAAAATTGTAAAAACAAATCTGGATAGAGAAATGAATGCACAAATCAATAGATGCAATCCTAATAAATTAAGGCAATAAATTAAGAACGAATCAAAGTGAATAAAAAATGACACAATCAAACTGTTTGATTAAATAGGTTCCACAAATAAAAAAAAGTTAATGTGAACGAAAAGTTCTTCACGCGATTCAAAAGATGTTCCTCAGTTCAAGGTGTGTGTGCGTCTGCGTGACCCCAGGTGCAGCCCAAGCACGTGAAGGAGGCGTTCCGTCTGCTCAACAAATCCATCATCCGCGTGGAGACGCCCGACATCAACCTGGAGCAGGACGACCCCCTAGAGGAGGAGCAGGAGCAGCAGCCGCAGGAGAACGGTACGAACGCACGCACACACACTGACCGAATTAGGTCGCTACTAAAAGTATCGATTCACAATAAATCAGTCAAATGTCGGTACCTGAGAGCGTATCCGAGTGAGAGAGTACCGAAATACTACGTCATGAAGATGTAGTAAGATGAGTAAAATACATTTACATTCATTTAGGGCATTTGGGGGACACTTTTATCCAAAGCGACTTACAAAGAGTACATTTGTTGAAGCAGAGACAGCAATATATCACTGTGGTACATAAAGATAAGAATAGAGCAGGTTTCAAGCATTCATAGTTATGTTTCATAATTGCTAGGTTGCTAATACAAATATACCAATAAAAAGAGCTTGCTTCCTGGTCCACCAGGCCAAGACGTTCCCAACGGTGTCGGAGTCAACGGCAACGGAGTCAACGACCACGGCAATGGAGTCGGTGGCCACGGCAACGGGGTCAACGGGCACGGCGAGCCCGGGAGCCAGGCCCAGCCCTCCCTCCGCCTGTCCTTCGCCGAGTACCGACGCATCTCCAACCTGCTGGTGCTGCACCTCCGCCGCACCGAGGAGGGTGAGGCCCCCACCACCACCTCCACCAGAACCATCCCCAAAACCACCACCATCCCCAACACCACCACCACAACAACACCAACACGGCTTCTATCCGTCATTAAAGGCTCTGTAGGGGAGAGTCAGGAATTCCTTCCAGGGATGACTACATGTAGAATTTTAGATTTAAAGTCAGCTTTAAGTTGCCAGTTTTTGAACGGTGTGATTGAAACTGAAGTTGTCGTTGCGTAGAACAGAACTATTTAATTTTATTTCATTTCTATTTCATTTTAATTGGGAGGAAGTGACATGTAAGTGTGTCTTTCATAGCTTTTTTTAATTTGTGCAAGGTTTATTTACGATTACATTCGTTTATGGTCGTCCTGGATGCACTTAGAGCTCCAGCAGGCTGCGGTTCACTTAGCAGCCACAGGGGGTCAGTAATGAGAAGGAATTCATGATTCTTACATACAGTTCTCATCTGTATGTCTTTGTTCTTTGTTCTCAGCTGAGGAAGAGGAGGAGCTGAAGAAGAGTGCGGTGGTGAACTGGTATCTGAAGGAGATCGAGTCAGAGATCGACTCGGAGGAGGAGCTGATCAACAGGAAGAACCTGATAGAGAAGGTCCTCAACAGGCTGGTGCACTACGTAAGTGGTCCCCACGGCGCAGGTTCACACCATTCAGGTCCCCACCGCGCAGGTCCCCATGACGCAGGTCCCCCTAATAGCCCTAACTGATGTAACATTTCATCCAATAATGTTGGTTCCCATTATGGGCTGTTCTCATGCCCACATGAGATAATGAATTAGGGTTAGGTTATGTGTGACATTAGTGGTGAGCAGTACTGAGTTTCTCTCTCTCTCTCTCTCTCTCTCTCTCTCTCTCTCTAACAGGATCATATTCTCATAGAGCTGTCTCAGGCAGGTCTGAAGGGGGCGGAGTCTGCGGGAGAGCAACAGGAAGTGGTCCTGGTGGTCAATCCCAACTACACCTTGGAGGACTAGACTCTAACATCACACACACACACACCGCTAGACCGCTTATATGTAGCTAATACATAAGAAAGGCGTTCTAGATGTTTTTATTTGACATGTTTGATATTTGTTTTTTAAAGGGTTTATCTCGCTCTCAAAAAAGTGTTTGATGTTCTTTTAAAAGTAATTCCATTTTTTTGTCAAACTGACTTTTGTAAATATGCTCCTTTGAAAAGTTCAATTTCTCCGGCTGTTCTACTTGTGTTTTATGATTATCTCATATCTTTGGGTTTTGAGAGCAGCGTTGAATTTTACTGCATGTTTTGTGCTGTATTTCCTCCGCAGAACTGTTATTTTGTACAGAAAACGTGCATATGTCCACATAATGGACATGTTGATGGCGATGTTGTAAGCATTGTGCAGAGCCCACGGTGGTCCTGTCTTCACGACTTGTGGCTTGATGGATGGAGGGGAATAAAGATGCTGATCTATATGTGATGCCCTTAGTCTGTTTAGCAAATTGAATATTTTTTGTATTGACTGGCCATATATATTTAAAGATGCTGATCTATACTCACCGGCCACTTTATTAGTTACGTGTTCAACTGCTCATTAATGCAAATACTGTATGTATCAGCCAATCACATGGCAGCAACTCAATGCATTTAGGCATGTAGACATGGTCAAGACGGTCTGCTGAGGTTCAAACCGAGCATCAGAATGGGGAAGAAAGGTGATTTAAGTGACTTTGAACGTGACATGGTTGTTGGTGCCAGACGGGCTGCTCTGAGTACGTCACGCACAACCATCTCTAGGGTTTACAGAGAGTGGTCCGAAAAAGACAAAATATCCAGTGAGTGGCAGTTCTCTTGGCGAAATTGCCTTGTTGATGTCAGAGGAGAATGGCCAGACTGGTAGGAGCTGATAGAAAGGCAACAGTAACTCAAATAACCACTCGTTACAACCGAGGTATCCAGAAGAGCATTTCTGAACGCACAACCACACCGGGTGCCACTCCTAGCTAAGAACAGGAAACAGGCTACAATTCATGCAGACACCAACATTGGACAATAGATTGGAAAAACGTTGCCTGGTCTGATGAGTCTTGATTTCTGCTGTGACATGCAGATGGTGGGGTCAGAATTTGGCATAAACAACATGAAAGCATGGATCCTGCCTTATATCAACGGTTCAGGCTGGTGGTGGTGGTGTAATGGTGTGGGGGATACTTTCTTGGCACACTTTGGGCCCCTTAGTACCAATTGAGCATTGTTTAAATGCCACAGCCTACCTGAGTATTGTTACTGACCATGTCCATCCCTTTATGACCACAGTGTACCCATCTCCTGATGGCTGCTTTCAGCAGGACAATGCGCCGTGTCACAAAGCACACAAATCTCAAAGTGGTTTCTTGAACATGACAATGAGTTCACTATACTCAAATGGCCTCCACAATCACCAGATCTCAATCCAATAGAGCACCTTTGGGATGTGGTGAAATGTCAATATGGACCAAAATCTGTGGCAGCACCTTGTTGAATCTACAGTATGCCACGAAGAATGAAGGCAGTTCTGGAGGCAAAAGGGGGTCCAACCCGGTACCAGCAAGGTGTACCTCATAAAGTGGCCAGTGAGTGTATGTGATGCCCTTGGTTTCTTTAGCAAATTGAAAATAATCTTTGTATTGACCGGTCCATATATATTTACATCTTAAAACACAAATGGATTCCCTACATACACCACAAACACACACAACAATTTTTACATTTACAGTTTTTTATTTGAATAAAGTGAGCACAAGTACTCGCCGTCGCCGTGACGTCATCACGCACGACAGTCATGGCTGCGTCGTGTAGGAGGCTCGCTGGCTCGGCGCTGCTGAAGGGTACAGACTATGTTTTATACTTTGTTTTATACTTTATACTTTACTAATCACACCACGTGGCATGAGATCACGATACACCCTTCATCATTGATCATCGTCATTGATCCATTCATCGATGATGACGATGATATTAATATCATGTTACCTCAATAAATATGACCTCTCAATACCTCTCATTATGCGTAATATTCTTAATATTCTTTATATCATGTGTAATACTTCCTCTTACATTATTGTTATTATTACCCTTCAATTATTCTTATATTCTATATTATAGTATTCTTATATTATTCTACATTATATTATTCTTATATTTTTATATTTATATTTATATTATATTATATATATTATTCGGTATTATATTATATATTATTATATATTATATTAGAATATTATAATATTATTATATATTATATTATATTATTATATATTATATTATTATATTATATATATAAAGATGCTGACTGAATATCTTATCTTACCTATATTTCCTATATTCTCCTAGGACTTACTGAAAATGTGTAAATCTGTTATTCTATTTTTATTATTCTACAGTTTATATCTCTATTGCTTTATTCTATTGCTATGCAACCTCTGGCACAAGAATTTCTTCTGGATTAATAAAGCTCTATCTTATCTTATCTTATCTTATCTCATGTCCCAAGGCGTGCGGCCCCTCCTCCTGGGCCCGCTGGTATGGACGCGCAACCGACCGTCGGTAGCTCAGTACCGACCCCTGGCCCACCACCAGGTTGCCGCGCTCTCAGGCACCAAGACGGCGGGTCAGCCACAGCAACCACAGACCACAAGGCCCGACAACAACAAGGACCCCCCGAGGAAGGAGGAGGAGGAGGAGGAGGAGGAGGGTCCGGAGTATATCCCCAGGAGGAAGGCCAAGAACCCCATGGTGAACATCGGTTACGCCTGGTGAGAGCCCCCGCTGACCCCCCCGGTTGTTACTGTTGGGGAGTTTCTTATCCTTCCTATTTCCTATTCAAACATTGTGATTTCCGGATATTATATTATATTATTATTTCGTTGGAATCAGGAGAGCATAGTATCATGTGTCATGTGAGCACAGCTCACATGACACCTCCTGTAAAGACGCCACCGTATAAGATAGTACGCTCCCTGTGACACCTTTTATTTGAATAGCCTAGAATAGGGCTGGGCGATATGGCTGAAAACTGTATCACGATATAAGTGTTTCATATCGGTCGATATCGATAATTATTGATAATTTGTATGACCTATTTAAAATAAGGACCAGGAGAAAAATATACTAAATTTAAACATTTTTATTTTAAACTTAACCTTCCTGATTGTAGGCAGACAGGGAAAAGCAATGTCAACACAACCATGGAAAACACTCAAATAAATAAATATAAACATGTCTGAATGAAAATGAAAATCACAATGAAAACTTAACAATTATCAATAATAAAGTGCTGAACAAAAATAAAGTGTTACAAAAGCGGCTAAGGTGGTAAAATAAGTTGGTTGTATTACCAGTCTTGGTGGGGACGACGGTCTTGCATAATTTACAGACAACATTGGTCTGACTACGGTCTGCCAAAAAAACTGTCATACTGGCGAGCTGATGTTTCCATTTTTGTCGACAATTTCCTCTCTCGTTGCGGCACTCATCGTTCACTTCTCACACCGCGCTGTTTGTTATTCAAGAAACGAACACGAGACAACGAGATGGCGCAACCAAACGTGATACTGTTACATGATTAGCTATTAGCGTGTCACTCCATACGTTGCTCGGTACCAGAGGACCAGTGCCTTTGTTCATGCAACCAACCTTGCTTCGCAACCTCTGGTTCAAAGCGGAGCTAGACTCTTAGCTCCGGTTTCTTCCAACGAGGAAAAAAATATATCGAAACGTTCTATCGAACGCATTTTCTATTGATATTGATTACGTGTATCGCGATACATATCGTTATCGTTTTATCACCCAGCCCTAGCCTAGAATCACATTTACATTCAAAAGCTCGGGTTACATTTGCATTTAGGGCATTTGGCACTTTTGACGCTTTTGTCCACCCCCAAGTACATTTGTCGAGAGAGTGAAGCAACCATATGGCTTATGGTAAAGAGTTGAATAGAGCAAAGTTTCAAGCCCTCATAATTGCTCAGTTGACCTCTTGGTGGTAAAGAGCAAGATGCCCAGGCTAAGATCCATGTCGCCCTGTCTGTCATTGACGTCTCCAGGCTCTTCGGGCTGCCCAGCGGCGTCCTGGCCTTCGTCCTGGCCAAGAGGCAGGTGGACAAGAACCGCCTGAAGCAGCTGAAGATCCGCCAGAGGATGCAGAGGTCCAACGAGGGCGACTACGAGGGCAGCCGCTACCAGAACTAGAACCCCGGGGGGTCCGGAGCGACTGGACCGCCGCCGGTGAACAGGAGGGCGGCCGTGAGCGCTCAGCAGCTGGGAGTGGCTGCTGTGCTCCGCCGAGGACTCGACTTGACTTTTGTTTCGTCTTCTCTGAAGTTGCTCTCAACTGCTGGCAGAAGACGGGAGGTTTCACATTCACAGGGGTCTAATTGTGTAGTTGTGTTGAAACCGAATCAGTTGCTGAATCTGGATCATGTGATCAGGATTGAGTTAGGTTTGAGTTTCCCTTGTCTGGAGTGCAATCAATTGAATTGAGGCGGTAATCCTTTCAATGTCTACAAGATTCAACGTTGATCTAATGAAGACTGTAAATATCAAAGTCCTGTGTGCATATACTCTGATCGTGTAATTATATGTATTGTAAAGTGTATTTTGAAAAGATGAGAAGAAACACACTTGACCACTTGCAAATAAAAATGTTTATTTGATTTCATATATACCATTTATATATATAAAACCTAAAAACAATTGATTATAGGTGATTTAACTCCAAGCCCTACCTCCCCAAACGTTACCGCTATAGCTCAACCTTTCTGATCAATCGTCACCATAACAAAGCTGCAAATTAATTCTATAGACTTAAATACTGTAGACACGTTGCTCTGGGTATTCAATTCCTGGCATGGCATGGCTGGATGGATGTAAAACAATCCCACTGGCAAAACATGACGTGAAAGGGCACAATATGCCAATTAAGTTTCCCAGGTCGGTAACGAAAAGCAGCTAGAAGACTGAACTACAAAGAGTGCATACAAACCATACTCATTAAACACTAAAACTAAGTCTGCATGTTAACTTTCAAAGCGGATCAGAAACATTTAACATTTCTCATTCACTTTCACACTTCAGCTGCAGACTGTTATACAGTTGCAAAGATAAACACACAGATATGGGATATATCAATATTTGACCTCTTCAGTGTCATATGTATATAATATACATACAACAGGGGGGGGTTACTATAGAGACCACTGGTTAAGTTGTGGCACAGATGTAGGTTCGTTTGGCAAAGTGCATTATATGTGCTTAGAGGCCTACACATGAATCATCCGAACAAACAAGCCTTTCTTTATAGTTGGAATTATTCTCATGTCATTTAAACGGCAAGTTAATCTTGTTATTACA
This sequence comes from Coryphaenoides rupestris, assembly GCA_002895965.2. Taxonomy (NCBI): domain Eukaryota; kingdom Metazoa; phylum Chordata; class Actinopteri; order Gadiformes; family Macrouridae; genus Coryphaenoides; species Coryphaenoides rupestris. The sequence goes on from PIJE02000309.1 coordinate 231,555, forward strand.
AATCCCTTTGCAGCTAATAATACGACTAAATAGAAAGAAAAAAAAAATACATAACTTTCTCCCACTTACATCCTGTTGACCATATAAAGGTTGTGTACCCCCCCCCCCCCATCCCCACTCACACATCCTTTTGACCATATAAGGCCGTGTTCTCCCTGGGAGCCTATCTCTTTGCGGCACCAATGAGCTGCAGGAGGAGGAGGAAGATCTGGATGATGTCGACGTAAATGGTGATGGCGGCGAAGACGTACTCCTCTGGGCTGATCGAGTGCTTCCTGTTGCCGATCACCAGCTGCGTGTGGTACATAAGGAACTGGGGAAGACACAGGAAGTGACAGCGGCGCAGGTTGTAAACCAAACATCTCCGCAAAATCTACACGTGTTTTAAGTTACATTTTAAGGTTTTATGCATAACAGCAACAGTGGAAGTCATGAAATGCTTGTGTTCTGGTTCACGTCTGGGGAAGGTGGAAGGACAGATTTCCAAATGACAGAGTGCAGGTCGACCACTCACCAGCGTGTAGATGATGGCTCCCATCGCCGCGTACAGCATGTGTAGCCAGGGCATCTATTGACGACAACATATTGATCATGGTACCTGGGACGCAGTACGCATTCACACGCTACTATCGGCCGATACAGACATCAATACACTACTGTACAGATATTCACATACTAGTATGGGCGGCAGTAGCTCAGGAGGTAAGAGCGGTTGTCTGGCAACAGGAAGGTTGCTGGTTCGATCCCCGGGCTCCGCCTCCTAGCTAAGTGTGGAGGTGTCCCTGAGCAAGACACCACCTAACCCTACCTGCTCCTCCTAGCTAAGTGTGGAGGTGTCCCTGAGCAAGACACCACCTAACCCTACCTGCTCCTGACGTGTTGGTTGTTACCTTGCATGGTTGACACCGCCGTCGGTGTATGAATGGGTGAATGTGAGGCAATACTGTAAAACGCTTTGGATAAAAACTCTAGTATAGGCCAATGCAGATATTTGGCATATAAACACAGGAGCACGGGACGAAAATATGATATATTTTATAAAGTGGCACACAAAGTGAATCTCTGCCATTAGCATTCGTAATATCTTCACACAATCTACACACATAATCGGTATTACACATTTTCGACATGGCCGGGAGGACGCGAGCGAGCAGACGTGTGCGTGGAACTCACGTATTTGAAGGACAGCACGATGGTGGTGATGATGCCAGTCACGAGCATCACGATGCCCAGCACGCAGAACAGACCCTGGTACTTGGTGACGTCCACCTGAGAGAGAGCACACACACACACACACACACACACACACGCACACACACACACACACGCACACACACACACATACACACATGCGCGCGCACACACACACACTTTTAAAAGCGAAATTCCAATGCATTCATTGGAAAAAGATAATATAAGATAGAATTTTATTCATCCCAAAGGAAATTCGTATACCAACAACATAAGCATAGCAATAGAATAATAAACAATAGAGTAATAAATAAAATACAATAATACATTTACACATTTAGAGTGAATAAGCCTAAGGAAAAATATAGGACATAAGATATTCAACAAAACAAGTTGCCAATGGTATTGAGAAGTAGTAGTGCGTGTATTCAATGCATAATATTGAATATTGAATGTTGAATTTTGAATGCATTGGCTATGGACGAGTCACTGCAAACGCCTTGATGACATTACACTAAAGAACCGGTCGACACCCTCGCGTCCCACCTTGGTCTGGAAACAGAAGAGCGTCACGACGATGCAGACGACGGCGGTGATGCCCAGCGCCAGGAACACTGACTTGGTATCATAGCGACTGATGAAGGAATTAAAAAAAGGGAGTAGCTACAAATAACAGCAACTGGACAAAATGCAGAGTACTAAATATGAATCAGAACACATGTTGAGTTGAGTCGGTATAAGGGGGAGTCAAGTGCACCGTAGGCCTTTACATCTTAGAGAAGTACATCAATAAAGTGCTATTTAAATTAAAACACTATAGATAGACTGTACTTTATGTATTTATTTCTGTAGTTCTATCATTTGGATCTCCGCTACCATCCTGTACCTTCTGCTGTGACACACACACACACACACACACACACACACACACACACACACACACACACACACACACACACACACACACACACACACACACACACACACACACACACACACACACACACACACACACACACACACACACACACACACACATTTCCTATCTGCGAATCACACAGCACCAGAATTATTATTATGACAGCTCATCTCTGATGCTCGACATGAAGGCCGGACAGGTGAGGGGGTGCGGCCAGGAGCTCACCTGGAGATGGCTCCGGCCATGTAGGAGAGAGCCAGGGTCTATACGGAGCACAGAGAGAGAGAGAGAGAGCAGCCAGTCAACCCCCACGCTCAACGCACTGAAACTTTGCCATTTTTGGCCTACAATTTTAGATCTGTCCATTGGCAAGTACATTGCCAAGTATGCGCCCCATTAAGATGTCTACTAGAGAATGTACTACATCGTCAGCAGGTACTTTATTTATATAATATATATATTATTTTTGGACTTTTGGAATTTACATTTAGGGCATTTAGCAGACGCTTTTATCCAAAGCGACTACCAAAGAGTACATTTGTACTTACAAATATAAGCAGCAGGATGACATTCCATGGGAATTTCCTCCTGAAAAAATCCCATGGAAAAGGGAAAGGAGAAAATGTATTAAAATTAAAGGAAGCGTTACTTTTGTTGGTAACAAAAATGGGATCTAGCTTTGACTCACCGAGGACCCGTGCAGCAGACCAGGACAATGTGGGTGACAAAATAGATGCCACTGGAACAGGAAGAGGAGAGGAGAGGAGAGGAGAGGAGAGGAGAGAGGAGACGAGAGGAGAGGAGAGGAGCAGAGGAGGTAGGGGGAGGAGAGGAGAGGAGAGGAGAGGAGAGGAGGGGAGGAGAGGAGAGGGGAGGAGAAGAGAGAAGACCGTTAGCGTGACGGATGTTGTTTGTTGACGAGGAGTTTGCTTGCATGTGATCTTCATGACAATGAAATGTCAATCATGACTCACAATGACGTCCAGTAGAGGGCGGGGTTTTGCTGCACAAAGGTCCGGACCGGCTCACTAAAAAAAAGAAGTAGTAAATAAATAAATAGAATAAAAGATAAAGAGAGACAGAGAGACAGAGAGAGACAGAGACAGAGAGACCGAAAGAGACATAGACAGAGAAAGAGAGAGAGAGAGAGAGAAAGAGACGGAGAGCGACAGAGAGGGACAGAGAGAGAGAAAGAGAAAGAGAGCGACAGAGAGAGACAGAGAGGGACAGAGAGAGAGAAAGAGAAAGAGAGCGACAGAGAGAGACAGAGAGGGACAGAGAGAGAGAAAGAGAAAGAGAGGGACAGAGAGAGACAGAGAGGGACAGAGAGAGAGAAAGAGAAAGAGAGACAGTTACAAACCACACGCTGTCCCCCCGCAGCAGACATGGAGCGTGGGGCTCGCACGGCCCACACGTCTACTTACACAAAGACAAACACAGCCACAATCCCTGCGGTGAGCAGCAGCTGGGAGGCCAATATGGTGTACACCTGCAGGGGGAGGGACGCAGAGATGATGCTGAGGTTCACAACTCTGTAACCCTGTTGTTGTTGTTGTTGTTGTTGTTGTTGTTGTGTACCTTCCGGATGAAGGCGTGGCGAACGCCGACACTGTCCCAGCGGCTGTTCCTCGCGGCAAACCCCTCCCCCTCGACGTCATCTGCTCGCAGATGGAGAAACACGGGGTCAACACTTCACCGCTGGGGGTGACCTCACGGCATGACCCCACGACCTCACCACACCGCCGTGACCTCACGGCATGACCCCACAACACCACGACACCAAAGTGAAAACAGAGGTTCCGGCCCGGTATGGACATTTCAAAGGAGAACCTACTGGCTATTAGCGTTGTTGTGGGAGAAGCCAGCATTTCAACTTTGTGTCACATCACGATATAGCTTGTTTTATGCAAATTTGTTGAATTAGGTCTATTTGCCTATACTCCTACATATACACAATGAGATTGTTTATAAATAAATAATCATAGATATATTATATCCATAATGTGGACATAATGACTAAGTGGGGAAAGGCAAATGACAGAATCGCTAAAATAGTCTGGAAAGTTCCGAAAATTTATATTTTGCACGAATTTGAATGCACGATAACCAAATCTATGACTATATCGATATCCCATATCAAGATATCGATAGAATATCGATATATTGGTCCGGCCCGACTCATACATTTTACGTTTAGGGCATTTGGCAGACGATTTTATCCAAAGCAACTGACAAAAAGTACATTTGTTGAAGGAGAGACAGCAATATATCACTGTGGTACATAAAGATAAGAATAGAGCAGGTTTCAAGCATTCATAGTTGCAAGGTTAATAGAATGAGTTTCATAATTGTTAGGTTGTCTGCATAATAGCTGTGATAAGAGCAGACGTGACATTCTGAGCGCATTACCAACATCTAAGAACACACAATATGCTAAACAATGCTAAGTACTATTAATAATGTCAAGATGTATGTTAGTGCCCGGGTTAGGAGAGGGAAGGGGGGGCGGGGGTTATGTAGAGTCCAGGTGAACTCTGAACAGGTGGATCTTGAGTCTCTTGCGCAAGCTGGCGAGTGACTCTGCCGTCCTGACGTCGGCGGGGAGCACAACAAACACTCAGGGGTCGTACCTGAGAAGACGTCCGAGGGCATGGTGGGGGGCATCACAGGGGGGATGGGGGGCATCTGAGGGTGGCTGGGGTACCCGTAGCCGGCGCCGGGCTGAGGCTGCCCCGGGTACGGAGCGGGAGGGTACCCCCCGGGCGGGCCGGAGTAGGGGGGCGCGTTGGGGCCCGGCGCAGGGTAGGGCGCCGCCGGGGAGCCCTGAGGATGAGCGCCGCCGGGGAAGCCGTAGGCCGGGGGAGGGGGGTAGCCGCCCCCGCCTTGGGGACCGTACAGCGGGGCGTGGGGGTCGTACCCGGGGGGGAAGTCTGACCGGGACATGATCACCTGGAGGAGGAGGAGGAGGAGGAGGACAACAAGGAGGACGGGGACGAGGAAAGGAGGAGGACGGGGACGAGGAGGACAAGGAGGAGGAGGACAAGGAGGAGGAGGAGGACAGGGAGGGGGAGGAAGAGGAGGAGGGGGAGGGTGGTTCAGGATACACCTGAGACTTAATGAGATGAATACATCTGCACAAAGCCTACCTAACCCTAACCCAACACTAGGCAGAAATCCCGTTTTAAAGAACATTTAAAAGAAAAAAAGGGACAATTGTTAAGAGACAAAGCACAGAGAGAAATCATGAGATGTTGGAGAAATGCAAAATAAAGATGGTTAAAGAATACAAATGTGGAGTCACATGACGCCTTCTGAGTCATACACCAAGATGTGTGTCAGCGCGGTTATCATAACCCTCTGGTCAGACCTCAGGATATGACAGTAAACAACATGGGACTCATCAGTAGTGCCTACCAGTAGTTAGTTAAGAGGCATCACCATTCACTACTGTCTGCAGGTCCAATAGAGGCAATCCCTTACACTCGTCCTGTTCCACCACTGTCGGTACGTACTGTAGGTATCAGAGTGTGGACAGGCTTGTGATGCTGCTCATTAACAGTGAACTTGTGGTGTGTTATCGCACACAGAAAGTGCACAAATACACCGACAAACGACTATAGTGATGTGTTCCTTGTTGTAAATACTTGGCTGCTCAAGATAACTTCTAATATACGATCTATTTAACAAAGTTGAGATGAAGTAAATATGTGCAGGGGACGGGGAGGCTATTTTTTGAAAAACTGCACAGAGAATGAACACAGATGTAGTGTGTGTTGCGCATTCCCAATCGCCAGGCAACAGGGGGGGACCAAAACACACACACACACACACGGAAAGATCTTGCTCAGCGGAGAGCCAGCAGCCAACAAGCCTGACCAAGCCACACCCCTGGAGGAAGCTGGGGGGCAGGGCTTGTTTTGGGGGAGGGGGCCGTTCATAGGACAAGCGGCCCTTTCGGCCCACCGGCCACAAGCAGTGACCTTAAGAGCTTTTAATAAGGGCTCCTATTGCACCGCCGCCGCCACCAGGTGTGTGAGTGAGATTCAGAATCGCTGGCTTATGACGTCACAAGCGGGAGTGGTGTCCACAGCCCCCAGATGCATGCTGGGTAGACCAGCCTACCAGTCTCTCCAGTCCCCTGGGTGCGTAGACTGGCAGGCTGAGCTACCCAGCATGCATCTCGGGGGGCTGTGGCCACCACTCCCACTTGTGACGTCATAAGCCGGATATTGTGATTGGCTGTGATTCCGCTCACACACCAGTGGTGGCTTAATAGGAGCCCTTTACGTTTGGCGAAGTGCAACAGAACACATGTTAGAAGATGGACACAGACACACACACAAATAAATTAAAATAAAATAAAATTTAAATAAAATAAAATAATAAGCACGGAACCTCACTTTAGATGCAGGCTAACTTTTACATCTTTACAATCTATGGTCCTCATAGTCATCATACACATTGTTCAAATCACATTATTCACGCCTTGTCACGTCATTGTTATTCAGCATCAACACATTTCTTTTTTTGATTAAATAAAATATTTACGGTCCATGACATTCAGTGATCGGGTGGCAGAAGAGCAATCAGAAGAAACATGTTATATAACGAAATAAACCAACATCATCATCATCATCATCATCATCATCAACACGCTGGATCACTGACGTGTTCTCCACTTACCCGAAATAAAGATCACACACACACACACACACTCACTATCTCTCTCTCACACACACTCTCACTCTATCTCTCGCTCTCCTCTCTCTCTCACACACATACACACACACTCTATCTCTCTCTCTCTCTCTCTCTCTCTCACACACACACACACACACACAAACACAGAGGGCGACGTCCCGCAGTTTATCGAACTAAAGATCTCACACACACACACACTCACACACAGAGGGCGACGTCCCGCAGTTTATCCGCGAAAAATCAGTTGTTTCAGCTTCTCAGTGTCCTGCCACCGCTCACGTCGGGTTGAAGAACACACCAGTATACACCAGTATACACCAGTAGGCCTATACACCGCCCAGATCAGCGGGCCGCACCTCTCTACCCGATCAGCCCACAAGAACAGCATTTCCCGGAACTAAAAGCAGCACCAGCAGCAGCAGCAGCAGCAGGGTGGAGCCCCGCGGAGCTCTGCTGCTGGTGCCAGCCGCTCAGAACACACCCAGGAGGGAGGGAGAGAGAGAGAGAGAGGGGGAGAGAGAGAGAGCTAGAGAGGGTGGGAAAGCTAGAGAGGGAGAGGGGGGAGAGAGAGAGAGAGTGCTAGAGAGAGATACACTATATGGCCAAAAGTCAGTGGACACTCCTACTAATGATTGAGTTCAGGTGTTTCAGCCACACCCATTACAACAGGTGCATAAAATCAAGCAAACAGCCATGAAATCTCCACAGACAAACATTTACAATTCAGAATTGTTCGTAAAGAGCTCAGTGACTTTGAACGCGCCACTGTCATAGGACGGCATCTTTGCCACAAGTCAGTTCATGAAATTTCTGCCCTACTAGATGTGCCCCGGTCAACCGTCAGTGCTATTATTGTGAAGTGGAAGCACCTAGGAGCAGCTCGCCCACGAAGTGGTAGACCTCGCAAACTCACAGAGCGGGGCCGATGAGCGCTGAGGCGCGTAGCACGTAAAAATCCTATCATCTGCTGTATCACTCACTACAGAGCACCAAACTGCCTCTGGAAGCACCATCAGCACAAGAACTGTACGTCGGGAGCTTCATGGAATGGGTTTCCATGGCCGATCAGCTGCACACAAGCCTCACATCACCTCACATGTGGGTTGGAGTGGTGTAAAGCACGGCGCAACTGGACTCTGGTGCAGTGGAAACGTGTTCTTTGGAGTGATGAATCACGCTTCACTATCTGGCAGTCTGATGGATGAATCTGGGTTTGACGGATGCCAGGAGAACATTACCTTCTGGAATGCATAGTGCCTACTGTAAAGTTTGGTGGAGGAGGGATAATGGTCTGGGGCTGTTTCTCAAAGTTTGGGCCCCTTAGTTCCAGTGAAAGGTATGTTTAATGCTACAGGATATGAACACATCTTAGCCAATTGGGTGCTTCCAACTTTGTGGCAACAGTTTGGGGAAGTGCCCCTGTGACACAAAGCAAGGTCCATAAAGACATGGTTAGATGAGTTTGGTGTGGAGGAACTCGATTGGCCTGCACAGAGCCCTGACCTCGACCCCATTGAACACCTTTGGAGGAATTAGAACACTGATTACGAGCCAGGCCTTCTCATCCAACATCAGTGCCTGACCTCACAAATGCTGTTTTGGCTGAATGGGCACAAATTCCCACAGACACTCCAACATCGTGTGGATAGCCTTCCCAGAAGAGTGGCAGCTGTCAGAGCCGCAAAGGAGGGTCCAACTCCATATGAATGCCCATGGTTTTAGAATGGGATGTCCACCAAGCTCATATAGGTGTGATGGTCAGGTGTCCACTGACTTTTGGCCATATAGTGTAGCTAGAGAGGGTGGGAGAGCTAGAGAGAGAGAGAAAGGGGGGAGAGGGAGAGAGAGGGAGGGATAACGCTAGAGAGAGAGAAAGAGATGTGGGGGGAGAGAGCTACAGAGAGAGAGCTAGAGAGGGTGGGAGAGTAGAGAGCGAGGGAGAGAGCTACAGAGAGAGAGCTAGAGCGGGTGGGAGAGCTAGAGAGAGAGGGAGGGAGAGCCTAGCCTGCAGTGTCTCATCACACACACACACAGTATGTGTGTATAATGCATCCTTCACCACAGTGACAGGTCTGCTGTTGTTTGCAACCAGAGCATGAGGACACTTTACTGAGACTGAAGCCATTGACTCGTGGAGGTGGAATGTGGACCACGCCCCTGCCCTGTTTACTGCCTTCCCATTGGTCAAGATAACACAACAGCATGCATGTGCATTGCCTCTGCGCCCAGATCATTGGTCAAAATAGCTGTGATCAAATAGATGGATAGAGAGATCTATACATATATAGAGATAGAGATATTTAGGTTGGTACCATGGCACTTTATTAATCCCCCAAGGAGAAATTTGGTCACAACAGCACAGCAGAAGATTTTTTCTTTAATAAAATACATCCTAACAGATATACATCTTGTCACCCATATCCTCTCGCGTCTTAAACCTACATAATACATGATAGTGTATATAATTCACGTACATGGCGATTAAGCATAGTTATTCCTCAGTTGTTCAGCATTTCATTGACATACAAAGAAAAGTCTCTCTCTCGAAAAATCCCAAAGTTTTCCGTTTTAAAGAATAAACTTGATTTCTTGTTGTGTTCGCTGGGGGTTTAAAGTTATTGCCCTTGACTCAGCAACTTAAAACAAACGGAAGCCTCTGCTGTCGATTCCCGACGAGCCATTTGTTGGGCCGTCTGGCACCGCTGGGTAAAAGGCGAGTCCTGGTGAATGTCCCGGAGATGTCTCAGTGGCGGACCACCTCCAACTTGGTGAGGACCAGCTTCTTGGTGAGGGTGTACTTGGGCTGGGGCATCTGTTTGAAGGAGAGAAAATCCCCCTTGCTCACCTCACGGTTGACCCGCGTGAGTGTGGTGAGCAGGTCGTCTTTTCTGCACAGAAGGAGAAGAAGGAGAAGGGTGAAAATAAATTAGCAACATTAGCTGGAGGAAGAAGAAGAAATCAAGCTAAAAAAACCAAAACTGTTATTGTCCCTCTAACATTTGGATGAATTTCATTGTTTAGAAATTATGAGAAGAATCTTTTTTTCTTTAATTTGAAATGTTTAGACATTTTAATTTGGTAAATGGATTGCATTTATATAGCGCTGTTATCCAAAGCGCTTTACAGTATTGCCTCACATTCATCCTTCATACAGCGACGGCGGTGCCAACCATGCAAGGTAACAACCAACACGTCAGGAGCAGGTAGGGTTAGGTGGTGTCTTGCTCAGGGACACCTCCACACTTAGCTAGGAGGTGGAGCCCGGGGATCGAACCAGCAACCTTCCTGTTGCCAGACAACCACTCTTACCTCCTGAGCTACTGCCACCCCACTCATTCCTCACTCATGTTCATGGTCACCGCCTCTCACCTCTCAGCCGACACCAGCAGCTGCTTGCAGAGCTCCTGGATGAAGATGGAGCCGGTGGACGTGTTCCGGAACGACTTGCACTCCTCCACCGTGGCCATGCCCATCAGGAAGTCCGCGTCCCCGGCCACCAGCTCCACCGGCAGGGGCCCCGCGTCCGCCTCCAGCATCAAGCTGGCCCCGGGCGGCTCCTCCTGGGGCCGGGGCGGGCATGGCGCCGCCCCCTGCTGGTAGCCACTGCCCTGGCAGGCCTGGATGAAGAAGAGCTTGGGCTTGCCCGCCAGTGTGGGCGCCCGCTCGCTGGTGAAGGGCCTGCGCAGCTCCGCCAGGGTCACCTTCCGCCCGTCCGTCCCGAACACACACTCCCTCTCCCCGTGGGACAGCACACACACCACCTGAGCCGGCCCAGGAGAAGCACAGCAGGCAGGACAGACCGGGGGTTAGCACACCGGGACTCCCAGCTGGCATCAAGACAAACAGTTTTTAAAGTAAAGTAGCCACTTTACTTTAAAATTCTAAAATATAAAAAATATTCTGGTTTGTTTTTTGTTTACTACAAAATTCCATGTGTGTTCTTTCATAGTTTTGATGTCTTCAGTGTTAATCTACAATGTAGAAAATTATAAACATTGAATGAGAAGGTGTGTCCAAACTTTCCACTAAAGCCGGGCATACGCTGTACGATTTTTGGAAAAAATCGGGTTAAAAAATGGACTCAAATCGTACAGTGTGTGCCCAACAAACTCCTACGTGGTCATTAATGACATGTCTACGGCGCGTCCGTTCTCGCGTCCGTTCTGGGCGGAGGTAGAGGGGGAACTGAGCCGCTCCTCACCAAGAGATCGGCTGCGATGAAAGACCGTTTGCCCAGGTCCCCCAGCACGCTGCGCATGTCGTCCGCCGCCAGGTTGCTGTGCACCTGAATACGGAAGCCCAGCTGCTCAAACACATGGCGCAGCGAATCTGAAGGGGGGGGGGGGGGGGTGGAAGGCAGAGGTGAGCAGGTGAGAGACACAAGTGGGAGACAGATACACCTGTAGCACATTAGGAAGCATCCTCATGAGACCATGAGGAGCTCAAGATTCAAGATTTCTTTATTGCCATGTGTAACAAGTACAATGGAATGCGTACTCCCCATTCACTCCTGCAGTATTCTTCTAAACATAAACTCTAAACAATAAGTAAAAGTAAGAGTTTCTTTTCTTAAAACTTTAACATTACTATGGCGGGTGGCGTAAAAAATGTAGTAAAGTGCCCGGGTGCAGTATAGTGATAATAATAGCATACAAAATAGTAAATATGATAGTATAATGATAAATGATAAAGTGACCGGTGCAGTACAGTACAGTACAGTGAGAGGTCCTGCATGCATGTAGAATGGGTCTCTTAGGATGGAACCGTTATCCCTACACTGCACATGAGAACACACACACCATGAGAACAAGATAATCAAACAGAACCGACAGAGACACGTACCCTCATCCTTCTGGGTTCCCGGGCGGTTCCTCAACTCGGTTCCAGAGAACTTCTCGTTGTTGATGACCACACACGTCCCCCGTGGGTTACACCTCAACTCGTAGAAGTCCTTTTCCCCCCCACCGACAGACAAAACACATCAAACCAGTGAAGCAAGATTCATGAAGCGACAATTATTTCGTCGACAAGCAGGCGTCCCGAGAGCCTGAGAGTGATGCGTCGCCGTGGTTACCTGGTGCGGAAGAGAGGACGTCGTTTCATAATCAGGATCGGAGTCGGAGACGAGACTCGTCGGTGCTCGGCCAGGGTGTGACGTGTCGCCTGCTGACCCAAACGGTACACGGGGGGGTCAAACAGAACACCAGAGCCGGACCAGACCTTTCACCGAGACCCTTTTGGGATCCGCAGTAACAGGTGTCAGGTGTGTACACTCCCAGACCCGATCTCAAAGGGGTGTGTGTGCGTGCGTCGCTCACTGTGGGGTCTCATCTCTGGTACAGAGAGACCGGCTGGTGGCTCCTCGGGCCTCTGGCCTCTCTGTAGAGGGAAATCACATCATCTCAATGAGAGGACCCTCTCTCACACACACATGCACACACGCACACACATGCGCGCACACACACACCTGGTTGTCCATACTGACATGAGGCCTATCCTGGTCACCCATTGGCTGATCGATGCTTGGCGGCATTGGCACACCTGCCAAGACAACACACCTGTTTGGCATTCGACTCATTCTGCCGCAGCGGGGGGGGGGGGGGGGGGGTGTGTGTGTGAGAGAGAGAGAGAAAGAGAGAGAGAAGAGAGTGAGTGTGTCTGTGTACCGTTCATGTAATGTCTTCAGCGTTTTGGCGAGTTTAGAGTCACATCTCAGCAGTATGTTGTAGAGTGGGTCCAGTCGCTGACGGGAGAGCTGACCACCGTTCTCCATGAGCGCGAACACGTCCAGCGCCGTCTACAGGACCACAGCAACAGCCCATGAACAACACCCCCCCCCCTCCGCTGTGAGTGTGTGCACTCAATAGCATTGCCAGCTTTCCTATTCTAGTTAACATAAATGGTAAATGGATCGCATTTATATCTCGCTTTTATCCAAAGCGCTTTACAGTATTGCCTCACATTCACCCATTCATACATCGACGGCGGTGTCAACCATGCAAGGTAACAACCAACATGTCAGGAGCAGGTAGGGTTAGGTGGTGTCTTGCTCAGGGATACCTCCACACTTAGCTAGGAGGGGGAGGAGCCAGGGATCGAAACCAGCAACCTTCCTGTTGCCAGACAACTGCTCTTATACCTCCTGAGCTACTGCCGCCCCTTAGTTAAACTTTTTTATATATCTTGCTTACTTTTATTGTTATTCTATTAGGCTTATACACTGTACATGTATTATTCTATTGTTTTTATTCTTATGTTGTTGTTGTGTTTGAGCAAACTCTGGCACAAGGATTTCTTTTGGGATTAATAAAGTTCCATCTTATCTCTTACACTCACACACATAAGTGTATACTGTACGTTTTACGCGTTCTTACAGTGCAAAGTTCAATTTGTCCCCGGCCCATTCCACTGCCGTACTTCATATTCTTTAAAGACTTCTCAGTCATGTCGTCGTATAGATTGTACAGCATCACCCTGACAAAGAAAGGGCGTTAAGAGACAGACCTTTTATTGTAAAGAAATTTAACCAGTGTCGAAAAACTATTTGTTATGGATCATTGTGCACACCTGTACTCGGATAAAATTGGACTTGAGTCGGACTCAGGGCCTGAGTCCACCTCCAACAGGCTGAGGAGGTCTTCTCGTCTGATGGTTTCCAGAAGCTGGGAGAGAAAGCTCCTGTTTCTGAGAAGATCTTTCTGGTCGAGTAGATCAAACAGGTCTCTCCCATCCTTCACCTGCAAGGAGCAAGTCACGGTCGTTATATATCCATCTCTCGGTCTCTCTCTCAATTCAATTTTCAATGCAAAGAGCTTTATTGGCATGGGAAACGTACATTTACATTGCCAAAGCGAGAAAAACAAAAACAAAACAAATCTGATGATTTACAAATATACAATTGCAGATATTCTGTATCAAAGAAACATGTAAGCAAAGCTGCAATATTGCAATCGAATGTATAAATATGAGTATCTAAAATATACCTATAAAGAACTAAATATATACAGGTAAGTGAGTCAACTCTCTCTCTCTCTGTGTTTCAGAGGCCATACTTGCCGTCTCTAGAGCTTTCTTGTTGAGTTCATCCCGACACAGGAAGCACAGAGCCGCGACCTCCGCCGAGCCGAGCTCATCGTCGATGCGGGCCAGGGTGGCCAGGGTGGCCGGGTCCATGGGGGACACCAGCGGACCGGACCGGACCTCTCTTTCTGTCAGTGACGACGGAAGAGTTTCGTCCAGTTATAGTCGAGTTCCGGTCGCTAACGTTACACCAGCTGATTTAAGATAAGATAAGATACAACTTTATTATTCCAGAAGGAAATTCTTGTGCCAGGTTCCAAAGCAATACAGTACAATAAAACAATAGAGAAATCAACAGAATAATACAAATAAACTAACAGATTTACAAATGTACAGTCCTAGTAGAATAAAAATATAGGTGAAATATACAATTATATAGGCAAGATAAGGTATTCAGTCTGCGAAAACAATTTGGCATAATTGAAGTGTAATACAACTGTGATGATAATAATAATAATAATAATAATAATAATAATGGTTAGGGGATGTATTAAGAATATTGCACATAATGTTGAAAGGTAATGTAGGAGAGGTATTGGACATGACATTAAGAATATTGCACACGATGATGAGAGGAAGTATTATAGGTAATATTTAGAGATAACATGATATTAATAATAATAATATAGCACATGATGAGAGGAGAAGAGAGGTAGTATTATAGGTAATATTTATAGATATGATATTAATAATAATAATAATATAGCACATGATGATGAGAGAAGAGAGGTAGTATTATAGATAATATTTATAGATATGATATTAATAATAATAATAATAATAATATAGCACATGATGATTAGAGGAGATGAGAGGTAGTATTACAGGTAATATTTAGAGATAACATTCATAATATTAATATCATAATAGCACATGATGATGAGACTATTGCACATGATAGTAATATTAATATTGCACGTAATACTGAGAAAAATGCACCTGATGTTGAAAGGTAATGTTGCTGTGTATTTATAGCACAGGACTATATAATAATAACAGCGTCTAATGACATATATATGCCATATTTATATTTATATATACATATATATTTCTATATATATATATGTGTATAAAACAGACTTTATAGCCCACCTCTTCACGCCGAACAACTCGAGTCGCGGAGTTTTCTTGCGCGTTCCGAACTTTCTATTTCTATTTCCGCAAGTAGTTCTCGTCAAGAAGTTCCCCTCTACGTCACCACATACGTCTCCGTCGCTCATTGGTCTCGCCCCTCTACGTCACCACATACGTCGTCGTCGCTCATTGGTCAACACCTCCCGTTCTTTTAGGGACTTTCCTTGTATTTTTTTATTTTTTACAGATATTTTTTGTTTGTTATATTTTTTTATATTAAGTTGACTTACTTGCCTGTATATATTGAATTCTTTAGAGGTATATTTTAGATACTCATATTTATACATTTGATTGCAATATTGCAGCTTTGTGTACACATTTCTTTGTTCTGGAATTACTACAATTGTACATTTGTAAATCGACAATTGTAAATTAGATTTGTTTTGTTTTTGTTTTTATTTACCACTCGCTTTGGCAATGTAAATGTGCGTTTCACCCATGCCAATGAAGCTCTTTACATTGAAATTTAAAATTTAAAATTTAAATTAACTTTCCAATGCCAACAGCAGATAGAGGGCGGGGCTAGCGACGTGGACCTGCCCTAGTGGGCGTCACCCAGGTGGCGGCGTCACGCCCAGGGTCACCTGGTGGCTGTGGTTGCTACACCACACACACACACACACACACACACAGTTTGTTACCTGGTTGCACTTAGCAATCAGGTAACAACTGGACCACGTGTCTCTGTTCCTGCAATGGTCATTATGACAATCCTGCACCGACACTTTATACCTGAGTCACTAGTTAGGAATTATTTGTATTATTTATAGGTTCTATTGTTTAATTATTGCCAACTTGTTTTTGCTGACTGAATATCTTATCTTATCTTATATTTAATTAAGTCTGTCTGTCTTTGTACATTTTTAAATGATGTATTTTTTCAATATTATGTTGTATTTTTTATATTGTGTTGCATTTTTTGTTGTGTGTTAGCAGCTTGGTCCGTGAGAAAGGACATGTTGTTCCTGTATACTGTGTAAGTGGATGAATGACAATAAACAAACTGGAACTTGACCTTGTCAGCAAAGATGCGCGACTCAATTCAGAGCAGGACCCTTGAGGAGGTTGTGCAGCCCTTGGAAGCCTCGACCTGGAGCTTCTTTAGGAATGTTGTAAGTTGCATTGAACCAGATACACGACAGATACTCAACAGTTCCCTTATAGCTGGAGAATTCCCACAAGGCCAGTTAAGGCAGTGGTGTTATAAATAAGTCATGTCTAGTTTTGAGTCCTAATACACGTCTTGTTTTTAAATCCTACACCTGTAAGGTTCGCAGATGTTTGATCTGCTTAACTCCTTAATAATAACGACCCTAAGAACCATTCAGATGATGATATTAAACATTATATACACGATACATTTTACTAGATTATGAACAACCTGCTTGCTCCAAGGTGCCAGCGCTGCTGCCGTCCACCAGGGGGCGCCGCTGCCGTCCACCAGGGGGCGCCGCTGCCGTCCACCAGGGGGCGCCGCTGCCGTCCACCAGGGGGCGCTGCGCTCTCAGGCTATCAGTCGCTCTGCTCAAGAGATAAAAGACTGTTCTTTCAAATTGAGTTTCTATTGGTAAAAACATTTAAAAAACGATGTAAGAATATAAATAATATACTCATATCATTTTGTATGTTTTGTAAGCTATTGCTGACCGAAGCGACCATTAACCAAGCCTTTCCTCTCTTTCAGAAACCTTGAGATAGTCATACATGCATTTATCTCTACCCGTCTGGATTATTACAACGTCCTGTACGCTGGTGTCAGCAAGGCCTCGCTGTCACGTTTACAGTTGGTACAGAACGCTGCCGCTAGGTTTCTGACAGGGACACGGAAGCGGGAGCATATTACACCAGTCCTTGCCTCCCTTCACTGGCTTCCTGTGCATTTTAGAATCGATTTTAAGATTTAATGTTTGCATATAAGCCCTCAATGGACTGGCCCCACAGTATCTGTCCGACCTCCTGCACCTGTACGCACCGCCACGGTCTCTGAGGTCGGCGGACCACTCTGTCCTCACTGTCCCCAGGCTAGACTGAAACAGAGGGGGGACAGGGCTTTCGCCGTCGTGGGCCCCTACTTGCATGGTTGACACGCCCGCGTCGGTGTATGAATGGGTGAATGTGAAGGCAATACTGTGAAAGCATTTGCTTATAAAATGGCAATCCATTTTGGAATCTATTTCGTGTGTCTAATGCTGTTGGTCAGTGATGGTGGGTGGATTCGTGACCACAGTAAGTACC
>PIJE02000309.1:249077-284077 GCA_002895965.2 Coryphaenoides rupestris
TACATTTACATTTACATTTAGGGCATTTGGCAGACACTTTTATCCAAAGCGACTTACAAAGAATACATTTGTTGAAGGAGAGACAGCAATATATCACTGTGGTACATAAAGATAAGAATAGAGCAGGCTTCAAGCATTCATAGTTACGAGGCTAATAGAACGAGTTTCATAATTGCTAGGTGTGGTTTGTTTTATGTTTTATGAGCCTTACACAAAGTCACACAAATTTGACACCGTTTGGTCAACACACTGTTCCCGATAGCAGCGTGTAGACAGAGGACAATGTGATCTGACAGGTCCGTGTGTCTGGACTGGACTTTCTGTGTGAAAACTGGAACTCAACAACTCCTACTAGTCCGGCAGATTAAGTGGCTGTACCTGCTGTCCTGTGTAGTCGTCAACGCTGAGTGAAAGTTGTTCTGTAGCCACACCTGAGCATTTTGAGTCCCCTAAGACGTACTTGTACGGTATATAATGTGAAGCAAAGACATGTTGGAGTTGTGACTATTTTATGACACAAGAGGCTATGAGATGAGATTAAATTTGACATTTCCCCTTCAACGGCATTATTGTCAACACCGGCTGCTGCTCTGAGACCTGTGTGTGTGCATGTGTGTGTGTGTGTGTGTGTGTGTGTGTGTGTGTGTGTGTGTGTGTGTGTGTGTGTGATGTGTGTGTGGTGTGTGGTGTGTGTGTGTGTGTGTGTGTGTGGTGTGGTGTGTGTTTGTTTGTATGTGTGTGTGTGTTGTGTGTTAGGGAGAGTTGAGAGAAATAGAGAGAGAGAGAGAGAGAGAGAGAGTAGAGAGAGAGAGAGAGAGAGAGAGAGAGAGAGAGAGGAGAGAGAGAGGAGAGAGGAGAGAGAGAGAGAGAGAGAGAGAGAGAGAGAGAGAGAGAGAGAGAGAGAGAGAGAGAGAGAGAGAGAGAGAGGTAGAGAGAGGTAGAGAGAGAGGAGAGAGAGAGGAGAGAGAGAGGTAGAGAGAGAGATAGAGAGAGAGAGAGAGAGAGAGAGGAGAGAGAGGAGGAGAGAGAGGGGAGAGAGAGAGAGAGAGAGAGAGAGAGAGAGAGAGAGAGAGAGGGAGAGAGAGAGAGAGAGAGAGAGAGAGAGAGAGAGAGAGAGAGAGAGAGAGAGAGCGAGCCTGTGGTTCCGGCACAGTGAGTCCTGCTGTTGGCAGTGCTGTCACATGCAGGCCCCATGTGAGCGCGTTGCCGGGGCACAGCAGCGAAAGCAGACCTGCCTCTGCTCTCAGCTGCACACGATCCAGGACTGTCTGTTCCCTCCTCCCCCCTCCTCCCCCCTCCTCTCCTCCCCTACCTCCTCCTCTCTTCCTCCCTCTCCTCTCTCCTCTGCTCTCCTCTCCTCCTCTCCTCCTCTCCTCTCTCCTCCCTCTTCTCCTCCTCTCCTCTCCCTCTCCTCTCCTTCCTCTCCTTCCTCCTCCCTCTCTTCCTCTCCTCTCCTCCCTCTCCTCTCCTCTCTCCTCTCCTCTCCTCCCCTCCTCTCTCCTCCCTCCTCTCCTCCTCTCCTCTCCTCTCCTTTCTCTCCTCTCCTCTCCTCTCTCTCCTCTCCTCTCCTCTCCTCTCCTCTCCTCTCCTCCTCTATCCTCTCCTCTCTCTCCTCCCTCCTCTCCTCCTCTCTCTCCTCCTCCTCCTCTCCTCCTCCCCTCTCTCTCTCCTCTCTCTCCTCCTCTCCTCTCCTCTCCTCTCCTCTCCTCTCCTCTCCATCCTCTCCTCCTCTCCTCCTCTCCTCTCTCCTCTCCTCCCTCTCCTCTCCTCCTCCTCTCCTCTCCTCCTCTCTCTCCTCTCTCTCCTCCCTCTCCTCTCCTCCTCTCCTCTCCTCTCCTCTCCTCTCCTCCTCCTCTCCTCTCCTCTCCTCTCCTCCTCTCCTCTCCTCCTCCTCCTCCTCTCCTCCCTCCTCTCCTCTCCTTCTCTCCTCTCCTCTTCTCCTCTCCTCTCCCTCTCCTCTCCTCTCCTCCTCTCCTCTCCTCTCCTCTCCTCTCCTCTCCTCTCCTCTCCTCTCCTCTCCTCTCCTCTCCTCTCCTCTCTCTCTCTCTCTCTCTCTCTCTCTCTCTCTCTCTCTCTCTCTCTCTCTCTCTCTCTCTCTCTCTCTCTCTCTCTCTCTCTCTCTCTATCTAATCCAAGTAAGCTCGGCTGAAGCAGGCCATAAACGACAAAGGAAAATAAGTCTAACAAACACAGCAGCAACACACACACACACACACACACACACACACACACACACACACACACACACACACACACACACACACACACACACACACACACACATGCACACACACAGGTCTCAGAGCAGCAGCCGGTGTTGACAATAATGCCGTTGAAGGGGAAATGTCAAATTTAATCTCATCTCATAGCCTCTTGTGTCCATAAAATAGTCACAACTCCAACATGTCTTTCCTTCACATTATATACCGTACAAGTACGTCTTAGGGGACTCAGAATGCTCAGGTGTGGCTACAGAACAACTTTCACTCAACGTTGACGACTACACAGGACAGCAGGTACAGCCACTTAATCTGCCGGACTAGTAGGAGTTGTTGAGTTCCAGTTTTCACACAGAAAGTCCAGTCCAGACACACGGACCTGTCAGATCACATTGTCCTCTGTCTACACGCTGCTATCGGGAACAGTGTGTTGACCAAACGGTGTCAAATTTGTGTGACTTTGTGTAAGGCTCATAAAACATAAAACAAACCACACCTAGCAATTATGAAACTCGTTCTATTAGCCTCGTAACTATAAATGCTTGAAGCCTGCTCTATTCTTATCTTTATGTACCACAGTGATATATTGCTGTCTCTCCTTCAACAAATGTATTCTTTGTAAGTCGCTTTGGATAAAAGTGTCTGCCAAATGCCCTAAATGTAAATGTAAATGTATGGCTTGATATTGAAACAACTATTTAAATAACTGGAATAGTTTATATGTTTATATTATTCTTTTCCACATTTTTAACGAATGTATAAATGACTGTAGGGAGGCCTAATTTAGGCATGATTTATTTTGGATAATTCATAACTTGAGTAGTTATTTTAGGGTGGAAGTGATTTCTGAATATATTTCTGTGCATCGTTAACATATTCCTCTCCTTCTGCACTTATAACTCATTCTGACAGCTTAATATTCACTGGATTTGTCTGTAACCTTCCATTATCTCATTGCATATACAGTGTATATAGTTATTGATATTGATGTATTTGCTCGGTTTCAATCATTGGTGAATGATTTCAAACTGTCTGTCTCCAGAGCGACAACCGACCGGGTTTACCCCCTCCCCCCTCCCCTCTCCTCCCCCTCCCCTCTCCTCCCCCCTGTCTCCATGGTAACCTAAATGTGACAACAAAACATACGACATCAGAGAAGAAAACGCACGATCATATAATATCACAGAGAGAGAGAGGAGAGAGAGAGAGATAGGGAGAGGGAGAGAGGGGTGAGGGAGGGAGGGAGGGAGAGACAGAGAGGGGAGAGAGAGAGAGAGAGAGAGGGGAGAGGGAGAGGGAGAGAGACAGAGAGAGGGAGATACTGTAGATAGCAAGAGAAGGGGGAAAAATAGCCGCCACCACCACCATCACCACCACCCCACCACTCCCACCACCACCACTCCCACCACCACCATCACCACCGCCACCGCCACCACCACCACTACCCCCACCACCACCACCACCACCACCGCGGCCCCTCCTGCCCTGTAGCGTTTCTCTGGTCAGAACAAGAAGAGACGAACATGAAGAACATGGATGCTCTATATGATGATTATGTAGGCCACGGCCTGCCTGGAGAAAGTGGGCCACCGGCAGCAACCTGAGCGGCCCGCCCGTGTGCGTGAATGTAATGTAGGCTACGCCGAGGAGGAGGAGGAGGAGGAGGAGGAGGAGGAGGAGGAGATGATGTAAGAGATGGACGGTGACGACGATAAACGATGTTATTTGCCACCGTTGCTCATAACTCCCTCTTCCCTGTGTGAGAGACCTTGTCAGTTGGTTCTGGTGGGTGAGGGCTGTCATTATTGGCTGTTGCTGTTCGGTCATTGTTGTTGCTAGGGTTGGTTGGTTGGTTGTTAAGGTCTGTTGTTGTTGTTGTTGTTGTGTGGTGGTTGTTGTTGTTGTTGTGGCTGTTGATGCTGTTGTTGTCCTTATGAGGGCCACAGATGGCAGACAGTGACTCATGTTGTTGTTGTTGTTGTGGCTGTTGATGCTGTTGTTGTCCTTATGAGGGTCACAGGTGGCAGACAGTGACTCATGTTGTTGTTGTGGTTGTTGTTGTTGTTGTTGTGGCTGTTGATGCTGTTGTTGTCCTTATGAGGGCCACAGGTGGCAGACAGTGACTCATGTTGGTGTTGGTTGTTGTTGCTTGTGGAGAGTTTGTTTTGTTGTTGTTGTTGGAGAGTTGTTGTTGTTGTTGGAGAGTTGTTGTTGTTGTTGTTGTTGTTGTTGGAGGAGAGATGTTGTCGTCACTCAGAGACACTTGGACACCAGTTATTTCTTCGTGCAACGTAACAAACCAGCTGTGATGCTTCGCAGCTGCAAACCTCAACAACATTTCCTTTCATCGGTAGCCACATACTGCATATATATACTTATTATATATATATATATATATATATATATATATATATACAGTATATATATAGGCCTGTGTATTATTTGGCAATCTACAGTATTTGACCATCTGGTGTCAAACAGAAATCATATACTCTCTGTTTTTGTGCAACGAGGACTCCTATAGCCGCAGATGTACAGCACGGCCGTACAGTAGCCCCCGGATCACAGGGAGTCTCTTACATTACAAGCGTGTTGTAACTGTAGAGCAGCGACACACCTCAGACAGGAAACTGTGGGTAGTGCTGACAAACCTAAACCCTCCCTCTCTTCCTCCTCCCCTCGCTCCCTCCCTCCCTACCTCCCTCCCTCTCTCCCTCCCCCCCTCCTCCCCTCCCTCCCTCCCTCCCTCCCTCCCCCTCTCTCTCTCCCCTCCCTCCTTCTCCTCCCTCCTTCTCTCTCTCTCTCTCTCTCTCTCTCTCTCCCCTCCCTCCCTCCCTCCCTCCCTCTCTCTCTCCCTCCCCTCCCTCCCTCTCTCTCTCTCCTCTCTCTCCCTCCCTCCCTCCCTCCCTCTCTCTCTCCCTCTCCCTCTCTCTCCTCTCTCTCTCTCCTCCCTCCCTCCCCTCTCTCTCCCCCTCCTCTCTCTCTCCCTCCCTCTCTCCTCCCTCTCCTCTCTCCCTCTCTCTCCCCTCTCTCTCTCTCTCTCTCTCTCTCTCTCTCTCTCTTCCCTCCCTCCCTCCCTTCCCTGTTTGACTACACGCGTCGAGCGCACCGTAGGGAGTCTTCAGTTCAGTTCCTATTCGCCTCCCGTGATCCGTGCGGCCGCTACCGTGCAGCGCCGTGCGGGTGGATCCAGGCTGCGGCGCCGCTGACGGCTTCTGACGGCTGGCGAGGGGGACGGGAGGAGGGAGACAGAGAGAGAGAGAGACAGAGAGAGAGAGACAGACAGACAGACAGACAGACAGACAGACACCGACTGCTGCTGCTGCTGCTGTTCTGTTCTGTTCTGTCCGCGGTTGGTTCTTATGAGGAGCGGTCCTTCATGGTGAGTGACAACGTGTTGCCTTTTGCGTGCAATACTTGTATTGTATATGTTTGTATATGTTTGTATATGTTTGCATATGTTTGTATATTGTATTTTGCGTCTACAATTATAAACTGAAAGTGACATTACCGACCGTTTGCAGGAAAAGTTGAGATGGTGATCCGGTGACAAGGCACTGAGTGTGTGTGTGTGTGTGTGTGTGTGTGTTGTAATCTCTTTGGTACAGTTGTGTGATGATCTTTGTTGGGTATCTCTGGGACTCTAGTTGTGTTCTAGCTTTAGTGTTGTAGGGCCAGCCGGGGATAAGACAGCAGAACAGTCTCTTCATTGTCTGTGGGTGCTGCGTCTCCCAAGGGTGAAGAGGTCATCATCCACGGAAGTTGAGGGGTCGGGTTGAGTGAATATAATAAGGTTATGCCCAGTGGAAAACGCATTATTATAATTATTATAATTATTGTTATTGTTATTATTTCAGAATGATTATACTTATTGTTGTTAATATTATTATTATTATTATTATTATTATTATTATTATTATTATTATTATTTATTAGCACCACAGTGTAAACTTTACATTATTACTAATTCATAACTCACTATAAACAACGATACTACTAGGCGTGCTGCTGGGCTATTTAAATAGACATTCGATTGAAATCCTCGCACACACACACACACACACCACACGCGTGCATGTGTGCGTGTGTGCGTGCGTGCATGTGTGCGTGCATGTGTACGCGCTGCATTGCATTGCAACTTTGAATTATTAATTTGGCAACAACAACAACAAAGGCGTAAGGTCGGTGCAAGAGGCCAAGTGGTGGTACAGGAAACATTGTGCATTAATGAAGCAGCACATTTAGTCGCTAAAGCTAAAGCGGTCCAATGGGGGGGGGGGGGGGGGATGCAAAATGCGACTCGCATTACTGGCTCTCTAAACGACAGACGTAACTAACTGGTTGCCTCTCTAATGTATGCATGTCCTCGGGGCTGAGGAGGCGCCGTGTGCCTTTGTGTGCAGAGCAGAGTAATACTGGAGTTGAGTTGAGTTGCCTCGCTGGAAGGTCTTTAAGTCAGCGCTCACTAGGCTGAGGATCCGGAGAGCCACGGTACTGTAGTCTGTAGCCTGTAACCTGTAGTCTGTAGCCTGCAGCCTGTAGTCTGTAGTCTGTAACCTGCAATCTGCAGTCTGTAGTCTGCAGTCTGTAGCCTGTAGTCTGTAACCTGCAGTCTGCAGTCTGTAGTCTGCAGTCTGTAGTCTGTAGCCTGCAATCTGCAGTCTGTAGTCTGCAGTCTGTAGCCTGTAGTCTGTAACCTGCAGTCTGTAGTCTGCAGTCTGTAGTCTGTAACCTGCAATCTGCAGTCTGTAGTCTGCAGTCTGCAAGTATGTAGTCTGTAACCTGCAGTCTGCAGTCTGTAGTCTGCAGTCTACATGTAGTCTGCAGAAGGATGGTGTGTCACGCGTCAGTACCCGGGAGGCTACGACACGGGGGGGTAGAGGGGGTGGAGGAGGAGGAGGTGGTGGAGGAGGTGGTGGAGGAGGGAACCGCACAGCCTGTTCTTGGCACCGCAGACTGAGAGGCAGGGAGACCCGAGGTTGGACTGGTTCTGTAACTGTAAGTCCGGCTCCTGTACGTTATCTCCAGCGGGGCAGGTGGTTTGTTGAATAGTTTTTGTTTTTATTGTGCATCTTTCTTTTATTTAATGTATTTATTTATTATTTAGCATTTCTCCTCGTTTTTGTGTGAATGTTGTAACACACACACACACACGTGCTCACAAACGCCTGCACGGACACACACTGACACACACGCACACACACGTGTTTAAAAGGACGGGTGTTCAGTGAAACATTCCAACTGCTAAGCTGTTCAGGTCTCATGACCAAAGTGCAAAGTTTCCTCCTCGACCAACCGAGCTGCTGTGGTGTGTGGTGTGTGTGTGTGTGTGTGTGTGTGTGTGTGTGGTTGTGTGTGTGTGTGTGTGTGTGTGTTTGTCTCCAAAACCCCTATGTCTCTCTGTCTCTCTGTCTGTCTCTCTGTCTCTCTGTCTGTCTGTCTGTCTGTCTCGGACCTTGGCACCTTCGTCTCCTGGAATGTCTTTAGCTCTTTCCACGTTTTCTTCACAGAGTCACACACACACACACACACACACACACACACACACACACGCGCGCGCACACACACACACACACACACACACACACACACACACACACACACACACAACACCACACAGCACAACACTTTGAGGAATCGTTGGAATGTTGATGACCACAAAACAAACTTTCCCGATCGCATCTCGCCCTCGCCTTTCTTCTTCTTCTTCTTCTTCTTCTTTTTCTTCTTCTTCTGCTGAAAGTCCTGCAGGTCCACAGCTCACCCCGGTGTCTCAGCACCTGAGGGAGTCGAGTGGAGTTCACACTCACTTGACACTCATCTGTTTTCTCTTCGTAGCCTAATCACTCTTCTTCTTCTTCTTCTTCTTCTCCTCCTCCTCCTCCTCCTCCTCCTCCTCCGCGATTTTGAATTAGCCTAAACAAGCCACCGCCGTCCTGAAACCGGCCGGACGGGCTGGGGCTGCAGATGGGTAGAGTTTAGAGCTCGACACCCCCCCCCACCCACACACACCTCCATCCCTCCACCTCCTCCTACACACAGACACACACACACACACACACGCACACACACACACACACACACACCACCTCTCCATCCGTGCAAGTGTCACACACGCAGAACAAGGGCGCGTATCCGATTACCCTGGATGGCGTACACACTCCCTGCTGTGTTCGCCCATTGACACAGACGAGAGGGGGGGAGGGGCCTGTGCTGAGAAGATTTTGCCTTTTGTATTGACGGAGCGTTTGCATATGAGATTAGCTAGATGGGAGAGATCGTTCGTGTCATGGAATGGAAACACCAAACCACTAAGATCCCTCTCTAAAGGACGGGTTACTGGCATGCTCTGCCCCCCCCCCCCCCCCACTGACTGTATATGCGTGTATGCATGTACCATGATGATATATAGCCATAATATTGATCATATTAGCCTATAATATCGATCATATTAACCATAATATTGATTGATTGTGTGTATGCATGTACCTTGATGATACTATCGGTGTAACATCGATCATATTAGCCATCGTATTGACATTAACTGATACTGATGATACTATTCATATTGATTGATACTGCAGTTGTATTGCAAGATCGGAATATGTCATCAATATGTGTGTTAAGCACTTTGGATTAAATGACAGCTGTGCACAAAAAGCACTGAAGAGAGATTAAGTTTGATTGATTGATATTGATGACACCATAAGGTTCATGTGTGTGTGTGTGTGTGTTGTGTTTTGATGGCAGAATGACGATTGATCGGGCGGGCGCCGCGATGCGAGGGGTCCTGAAGAGAAAGTTTGCGGAGGTAGAGGAGGAGGAGGAGGAGGAGGAGGAGGCGACCAGCTATGCCTCTTCCTCTCCTTCGTCGATGTCCTCCTCCTCCTCCTCTTCCTCGCCGCCACCGCCGCCACCGCCATTCGTCGTGGAGTGGGAGTCGGACGGGGAGACCCCCCTGCCAGATGCCCAGGACCCCGCCCACCCCAGAGACCCCGCCTCCTCTGCACCGGGTGAGGACCACCCCTCCCTCCTCTACCCTTCAGCACTTCCTGATCAGCTCTCTCTCTCTCCCACCCTGTGTAACTGTGTCTGTATAACTTTCTGCCTGTTTCCCTGTGCGCCTGTCTGTCTCTCCCAGCCTGTGTAACTGCCTGCATAACTTTCTGCCTGTTTCCCAGTCTGCCTGTCCATCTCTTTCCCTGTCTGTCTTTCTGTCTGTCTCCTTGTTTACCGATCTGTCTGTCTATATTTCCGTGTCTGCCTGCAACTGTCTCACTATCTGTTTGCCTACCTGTATGTCTACCTTGCTATCTCCTTGTCTGTCTGTCTGTCTGTCTGTCGACCAGCCTGTCTACCTCTCTCCCTCACTCCCTCCCTGTCTTACCCCACGATCCGCCTGTCTCTCTCACCGATCTGTCGATCTGTCTGCTTGTCTCCCGGTCCAACTTGCCCGTCTAACTCCCTGCAGGCCTATCTACCCCCGCCGTCAGCTTCCATGTTTGTCTGTTCACCTATGTCTTCCTGTCTGTCTCTTTCCTCATCTGTCTGTCTGTCTGTCTCTCCCCCCTGTCGACCTGTCTGCCTGTCTACCCCACTGTCTGCCAGTCTGTCTGCCTGCCTATCAGCCAGCCTGTGTGTGTGGTCAGCAGTTAAAGCGACTGCTGATAGGTAGCTGCACGACCCTATCATTACCGCAGGTAGAGATTAGCACACGACTCGACTACCTTGCTTCCTAAAGGTCGCTGGAGACGACCGTTTGCCTGAGCAAGTAGGAAGTTGTGTGGAGTCCATTTGAATAGAAAGCTACTGTTTGTTATGGAGCGCTATCGAGTTAGCGACATTTAAATATCACTCATGTACCGATTGCTATCCCTGTTGCACTGTCACAGAAAGTTGGTTGTTGATGAGTTTGCGCTGCTGCTGTTGTGGAGTCACTAAAGCTTTTTTTTTTTTGCTTTTGTTTTACACTTAGCAGGCAAAGAGTTTGTTTCTTCTTGAAATGCTCTCCTCAAAAGTGCGCTAACGTTCACTGAAACCTCCGTGAAACCTCCATGTCACGTTTAAAGCGTACGTTTAAAATCCACACGGGGACTCCAGAAGCCATTGTTAGCGGTGTGTGTGTAAATACATGGAGGATGATTCACCCCGTGAAGCCACAACTATTTTTAGGCCAATCACCTGCTGGGCTAACTGACAAAACAAACTGAACAACTGACAACTGACACAGCTTGGTAAATATGTGTTGGCATGCCCGCGAGGGAACCAGGCAGCTCCTCCCCGAGAGAGAGAGAGAGAGAGAGAGAGAGAGAGAGAGAGAGAGAGAGAGAGAGAGAGAGAGATCTGTCCTGTTGCAGCAGCAGTGGTAACAGAGCCTCAGTCAGTCAGTGTGGCATTTCCTTTGAGCTCTCTCAGGGTGAACTATTGACACCCAGCCATGGGGTCTGCTGTGCACACGCGGGGCGACATCTAGTGGCCACATGCGGTTTATGATATACAAAGTTTATTACTATCATTATATATATTATTATTATTATTATTATTATTATTATTATCAATACCATTGGCAAATAGTTTTGTTTACTGAATATCTTACCTATATATTTCCTTAGGCTTATTCACTGTAAATGCATTATTTTGTTAATAAAGTTAATCTTATCTGATCTTATTATTATATTATTATTAATAATATGTATTGTTATTATTATTATTGATGTTTCTCTGTACCTTTTATTCCCTCCGATTAGTCTGCTCCATCTTGAAGAAGCGCAGACGGGTCGACGACGACGGAGGACGGAGAGCCAGCGTGAGCTTCGGCGCGGTGACCGTGTTCCACTTCCCGCGGTGCCAGGGCTTCGTGAGCGTGCCGAGCCACGGCGGGGCCTCGCTGGGCATGGCGTGGAACCACAGCGGCCACCACAGGTACACGCTGGAGGAGCACGCAGCCAGCCGCCAGCGCAGGCACCAGGAGAGGCTCCGGGAGAGGCTGAGGGAGGAGAGGCTGGAGGACTGGAGGCTCAAGGTGAGTTCGTTTTAAAAAAGATATGATAAGATAAGATAGAACTTTATTCATCCCGAAGGAAGTTCTTGTGCCAGAGGTTGCTCAAAATACCAACAACATAACCATAGCAATAGAATAATAAACAATAGAGTAATAAACAATAGAATAATACAATAAAATAATACATTACAGTGAATAAGCCTGAGGAAATATATAGGTAAGAAGGTAAGCAAACAGAACAAGTTGCCAATGGTATTGAGAAGTAGTAGTGAGAAGTAGTATTGCACATGATGATAAAAGGTAATTTTGCTAGGTAATATTACCTTTAATTAACCTTTTACCTTTCAATAATTATTTTCTTAAATACATTTCTTAAAGGAGTCCTATTCTACCACCAGGTGTGAGCGTGATTAGCCCTTCCAAGGGCTTTCAGAATCCGGTTTCATCTCCGGTTTTTGACATCACATGTGGGAGTGTCCTCCACCCAGATGCATGCTGGATAGATCAGCCTACCAGTTGCTACAGTTGATTGGGTAGGCTGGTCTATCCGGCATACTTCTAGGTGGAGGACACTCCCACTTGTGTTGTCAAAACTCGGTTTTTGAAACGACTAATATGTCTCTTTTAAAAGAATACATCTCATACACCCATGAATCAAATTAAGCCCTTTTGAACTTTGTATTCCTAGTATATTTACCAGTG
The DNA here is from genome assembly GCA_002895965.2 of Coryphaenoides rupestris. Classification (NCBI taxonomy): domain Eukaryota; kingdom Metazoa; phylum Chordata; class Actinopteri; order Gadiformes; family Macrouridae; genus Coryphaenoides; species Coryphaenoides rupestris. The sequence goes on from PIJE02000309.1 coordinate 261,000, forward strand.
ACACACGGTTTACTTAGATCCTATTTATATTTTCCGTCATCGTCGTTGATTGCAGTTGATAACCAGCGGCGCCCTGGACCGGAGCGAGGCGGACCGGCTCACGGTGGACCAGCTCCCGGGCGGTTCCGGTTCCATGGAGGTCCCCCCCGCGGAGGTCCCCTGGGTGGGCGGCGGCGCGGGGGTCTGGTCCCTGCAGCCCTACTCCTACCGGAAGCGGCAGGCCCTGCTGCGAGGGGCCGGCGTGAAGCGAATCGACCGCGAGGAGAAGCGGCAGCTGCACGCCCTGCGGCTGTCGCGCGAGGACTGTGGCTGCAGCTGCCGCGGCTTCTGCGAGCCGGAGACCTGCGCCTGCAGCCTGGCCGGCATCAGGTGCCAGGTGAGGATGTGCTCTCACGGGATCGCCTTGTAGGGTAGCCGAAAGGTTCTGGGTTTCAACCCTTCCCGTTGTCTGTGTGTTCTCCTTGGGCCAGAGCCCAGAGAGGGTTTAGGAGTAGGCAGGTCTTTAAGGTAAATGGTAAATGGATTGCATTTATAACAGCTCTTACCTCCTGAGCTACTGTTTCTCAGCCCACAACTTCTGCACCTGTTCCACGATGTTCCTGTGGGTGGTGTGCAGCCTTAACACTAATTTAATTCCCTTCATGACTGACCTTCAATCTGCTGGATCTCCCTCCAGATGGACCGCTCCAACTTCCCTTGCGGCTGCTCCCAGGACAGCTGCGGGAACAGCCAGGGCCGCAGTGAGTTCAACCCGGGTCGCGTGAGGACCCACTACCTCCACACCGCCATGAGGATGCACCTGGAGAGGAGGCAGCTGCCCAATACCCAGGAGGACCAGAGGCAGGTTCCAGGGCAGGGCGGGGAGGACCACCTCCAGGGTGGCAAGGACCACCACCACAGTGGCGGTGTTTCAGCACCGGACGACACCCGGGAAGACGGCTGCCCTTTTGGGTTCAGCGCAGAGGAGGAAGGCTGTCTTCTGTTCACCTCCATGCCCGCCACCACCACCTCCACCACCTCCACCCCTTCCACAGCCTTTTGTTTAATTCCTGAGCCGTCAGGGGTGGAGGAGGCGAGAAGCAGCAGCAGCAGCGGCGGTGGTGGTGCTGGTGGTGACAGGATGGAGTCGTCTTCCTCTTCCTCTTCTGCTCTCGACGAAGCTGAGGCAGGAGGAGGGGCTCCCATCACATCCCCACGCGACCACCAAGCCCAGGACACCAGCAACGGCACCAGACACAGCCTGGCCTCCTTATGTGGCCTCCTCAGCGCGCTTGACTCTCAGCCGCCCCCCGCCACCGGCCCGACGGCCACCACCACAACTCCCGTTCTCCTCCAGCACCTCATCAGCAGCACCAGCCCACCACCTCCTGCCAGCCCTACTAGTCCCACCCCGGAGTCTCCCCTCCGTGGGGCTCGAACTGGTGTTGACGCAGACAGGATTCCTTCCCCTTCATCTTCTTCTTCAGCTTCTTCGACAGACTATCTGGATGAAAACGCCAACGAGGCCACAGACTTTTTCGGCGAGGACTCCGTGGAGGGCTTCCCCCAGGTGGCGCTGTTCTCGGCCAACTACTCCTCCTCCACCACCTCCTCCTCCTACTCGTCCTCCTCCAATGGTTACGTGGACCTCAGCGTCTCCTCGGACTCGGACCTGGAGTTCTTCGACAGCGACTACCCGCTGCACAGCTCCGCCGCCAAGGGACGCGGGCACCCGGCCGACCTGAGGCACCTCCAGGTCGTCACCTCCTGCAGCCTGCCACCGTACCCAGACACACCCGACTGCTGCCTGCTGGAGTCTCTGATTGGCTCGTCGTCGGAGCCAATCGCGGATGTGGAGGACGCACACATGGTCACATATAGTCAACTGTTGGAGGTGCTGCAGTGACGCGATTGGACGATTGGACGATATTGGCATATTGATTATGTGTTGGGAAATACGTTTTTTTCTTTTTTGTATATTTGTGTGGCTGTTTTGAAAGTAGTTGACTGATGAAATCCTTTTGTACATGATATTGAATGCTTTTTTTCTAGATATTTTATATTTTCTCTAAAAAATCTTTCTTTGTATCAGAGACGATATCTGTTCTAACTGTTTAATTTATGACTTAAGTTTATTATTTACATGGGGCGTTTCTGATCTGTTATTTAATTTCTTCATGCTTTAAAAGGTATCATTTATATTGGACTAATATAAGGGTTTCATTGTATTTATTCATTTAGTTTCATACTGGGTCGATAAAACCTTTGATAAAGGTGGTTTAAATGGACTGATGTGCGCACTCAGGAATTATATATGAATCAACACGGGACAAACATAAAGGCACAAGGAAAACTATTTTATTTGCTATTGTTGTCACTACAATGCTCCAACACAAGACTGAGAAATACAGTTACATACATTTAAAATTTAAACTTTAGATTCCTGCAAGTAAATGTGTGCTTATCACTGTGGATAACAAATTCATGCCAAATATTCAATATATATATATGTATATATAATATCTTATGTATTTTATGAATAAGGACTGTTTAACATCTAACATCTCATTTCAGTTGAAGGTCCAATACAGAGGTTAACCACAGGAATAGCACAATAATTTATAAAATAACATTTAAACCAGGGGTGTCAAACATGCGACCCGGGGGCCAGATGCGGCCCACCAGCTGATCCAGTCCGGCCCGGAAGGCAATTTCATAAAACGGATTGGACGGTTGGATGGATTCATCTTTCTGGTTGATTTGTTCACTTTATTCATAATCACACCAAAAATGGTTGTAGCTCTTACAAATAACCACTAAAGCTGCACGAGTTGTAAGAGTTTCATGTGTATTTTAATGGTGTTTTGTTTGTCCGGCCCCCGCTAAGTAGCATTTGGTCTGTTCCGGCCCTCGACCTCAAATGACTTTGACACCCCTGAGTTTAAACACTTTTGCTATTTTCATCAGGTTATGTAGGTAATAAACATCAGATAATGCAAATGTTACAGCCAATGTTTTATACTGGCTGCACTAAAACTAATATTGTGCATTATAATATTATTATTATTATTATCATCATTTCTCATTTGCAAGTTAATGTTAATAAATGTGCTTGGGGATTTACACAATGAATAAGATATGTACGTACGATTTGTGACACTATGTTTGAATACGAATAAATAAAAAATATAATTTTACCAAAATAAAATGCATGCGTCATCTTATCTATGATCTACTAAGTTGGTCTCGTCTGTGTCGTCAGCGTGTGTGTGTGTGTGTGCGCGTGGCTCGGGGCTCGGCTGCTCTGGTCTGGGCGCGGAGCGGGAAGGACAAGATGGCTGCGCGCTGTCAATAACCACCATCAGCATCAGGATCACAGAAAACAACAACAACAGACTCCTCGAGACTGTCCTCCCAGTCCTCGCGCAGCATCATGGGTCTCTCCTCCAGCTCCAGAGGCGGCGGGGCGGCGGCCCGTGCGGGTACCACGTGCACGGGTGAGGGCTCTGGGCAACATATCAAAATATATAATAATAATAATTAATAATATTATATAATAAGATAATATAATAATATGTATATAATAACATATAATATATAGAATAATAATATATAGAATAATATATATGAGAATATATATCAGAATATATATAACATATCCGAATATATACATATAAGAACATATAATATATATAATAACATATAATATAATAATACATAAGATATCACTTTATATACTACTTATAGTGTTGGTTGTTGGGGGGGGATGAGGTGGCACTCACTATATGCTAATACTGCTATACTAATTACTGCCTATACTATTACTACTATACTTATGACTACTATACTATTACTGCTGTCACTATTACTACTATAACTATCTACTGCTATACTGATTACTACTATACTAATACTACTATACTAATACTACAACTGCTATAATCTATCAACTGCTCCTACTATTAGTGACTATTTACTACGTATACTTATTTATCTACCTGTACTATTTACTGCTATACTAATACTGCTACTATTTACTGCTATGACTATTACTGCTATTACTAAATACTACTATAGCTAGTTACTGCTATAACTATTACTACCTATACTATACCTACTACTACTAATACCTACCACTGCTGAATACTATCACTGCTCCTACTATTAGTAACTATTACTCACTATAGCTATTACTGACTGTATCTATGTACTGCTATACTAATTACTGGCTGATACCTATTTACTGCTAGTAACTAATACTGGCCTATATCTCATTACTGCTATAGCTAAACTAAACTATACTATTATGCTGATACTATATACTATCACTGCTCTCCTATTAGTACTATTACTACTATACTATTACTGCTATACTTATTACTACTATACTATTACTGCCTAGTACTATTACTGCTACACTATCACTGGCCTATACTATTACTACTCGCTATTTAGGATAAGAAGGGAATGCATGATTCGTATTTAACGGTTATATGCAATAATAATCAATAATAATACAAAGTAATAACCACCAACCCACAATGCCACGGTTACTCTTGTAAAAGGAGGCCACTTGAGTCAGTGTCCCTTATACAGCGACCCCGAGTAGCACCATTGTGACTATACTATAACTATACTACTAACTATAAACTATACATGTTTCCCTGGTGTCCCTGCTGCTGCTGCTGCTGTGTTTCAGGTGCAGGGGGATTCTCCCGCAGAACGGGCAGGACTGGAGGCCCTTCTCGACTTCATCCTGACCCTGGACTCCACCCGGCTGGTGAGTCTTATGGACATGTGGTGATCAGAACGCAGGGGCTACTACTACTACTACTACTACTACTACTACTACACTACACTACACTGTCTGTAGTCAAACACAAAGCAGTATTTTACAGTATTGCCTCCACATTCAACTCATTCATACATCGACGGTGTCAACCATGCAAGGTAACAACCAACACGTCAGGAGCAGTTTAGGGTTAGGTGGTGTCTTGCTTCAGGGACACCTCCACACTTAGCTAGGAGGAGCAGGTAGGGTTAGGTGGTGTCTTGCTCAGGGACACCTCCAGACACTTAGCTAGGAGGAGCAGGTAGGGTTAGGTGGTGGTCTTGCTCAGGGACACCACGACACTTAGCTAGGAGGAGCAGCTAGGGTTAGGTGGTGTCTTGCTCAGGGACACCTCCACACTTAGCTAGGAGGAGCAGGTAGGGTTAGGTGGCGTCTTGCTCAGGGACACCTCGACATTATGGATGATATATAATATATGGATCAAATGTAAGGAAACCACAATTTGCTGAGCCTTGGCCACAATATCCGGACTTTCTTCAATGTAGCAATGCATAGATTTCTGTTTATTTGATTATGCTTATGTTGTACCTTATTAATCCCTATAATCTCTACCATTACCTACGCCCATACACATTGTTTAGTTTTTCAAAGATTGATCAGATTTGTCCCGCAACCCCCTGCCCGCCTGCCTCCAATATTGAATGTTGACTGAATTCATATTTCACAATTCACTACGTCAAGTCTCACGTCGCGCGTGTCTAATCTCCCTCCGGCCGCAGAACGAGGAGAACGACCAGCTGAAGGAGTTGCTGAAGGCCAGCGTGGAGCGGCCCGTGCCCATGGAGGTGTACAGCACCAAGACCATGACCCTGCGGCAGCTCAGGTGGTGCCCAGCAGCGCCTGGGGGCGGCCAGGGACTGCTGGGCGCCAGCGTGCGCTTCTGCAGCTACCAGGGGGCCAACGAGAACGTCTGGCACGTCCTGGTGAGCTGTGGCACGAGGCGGCAATGTTAGCCTCCGTACTGCCGTCGGTTTGCAGCCACGGGCAGTGCGCCGACTGAACTGTTAATCACTCAGTTATTGGACTTACAATTGCACTGAGATTTCATTTTACTTATTATTATATGCTGCTTGTTACTAAGTAGTATGTTAATTATGCTATATTTAGAAGTGTTACTGCGGGAGTGACAACTGGGAGTAAGCATCCATTGGTACTTGTTTTCATATGGTGAGATTCAAAGATTTCCAAGAACTTTATTCGTCACATACATATTCAGGATATGCAGTGAAATGAAAAGTGCCCATGCTCAGCGGAATGTGCAAAAAAGTACAACAGATAACTTGAATTGGACGGATCAGAACCGGAATATTTACAATATTTACAGTAAAATATTGTTTTCTTCTGCAGGACGTGGAGCTCAACTCCCCGGCGGCGCTCGCAGGACTGCTGCCCCACGCTGACTACATCGTGGGGGCCGATCAGGTTATGCAGGACGTAAGGAAGAACCGGTTCTCATAAACAATGCACTCTTGGATCTCTTCCACTGTGTGATGGCACACCTATTTATCGTTTATATTTATAGGAGCTTATTTTGTAATAAATGCAGGAGACATTCAAAGTGTTTTATTGTCACATATACATCATAACTAACACAGGGCCGTTCTGAACAGTGAAATTTGTGTGATATGTCAGGCGACAATACGCCAAAAAAAGTAGGCAAAAATGATGAAATAGTAAGAAATGTGTTGTGTATATGCAGTGTATATATATATATATATATATATATATATATGCATTGAAATTAAACATATATACACACATGAAAATATACATATATATACACATATACATTGAATATTGAGTATTACAAGTAAGGGCAGATGCACAGGTGAGGGCAGCAGACAGCAGGGCAAATAAAGTATATTGAAATATTTTCTATTCCATCTGATCTATTTTCCATTTCATATTCTATTCTAGTCTCTTCCCTACAATTCCAGTCGGTTCATTATATCACGATATCTCTTGGACATTGGATAATTTCAATCTGACTAGTTTGCATGTAGTACCCAGCAGTACTCAGCAGTCTACTCTCTGTCTCTTTCTGTCTCTGTGTCTCTCTCTCTCTGTCTCTCCCTGTCTGTCTCTCTGTCTCTCTCTCTGTGTCTGTCTCTTTCCGTCTCTCTCCCCTGTCTGTCTGTCTGTCTCTTTCCGTCTCTCTCCCTGTCTGTCTGTCTCTCTCGCGCTCTCTCTCGCTCTGTGATGTACCATCAAAAACAAAATGGACCGACGGACCGTTCCTCTCCCCGTCCAGTCGGAGGACTTCTTCTCCCTCGTCGAGGCCCACGAGGGCAAGCCGCTGAAGCTGATGGTGTACCACACGGGCTCGGACTGCTGCCGCGAGGTGGTGGTCACGCCCAACGGAGCCTGGGGCGGCGAGGGCAGGTATGTGTGTTTGTCTATGTGTGCGTGTGTGTGTGAGTGTGTGTGTGTGTGTCGGGGCAGATAGGTCGGAGACTTGAGGGCGTGGTCACCGCAAGGGAAATCAGCCGCGCCGCTCAAAGCAAACAGCCCTGTTTATTTCTGGCTAACAGCCTTTACGGAGGGAAACACGTATTTTTATTGGGGGCTTTAAACGGTGTGTTTGTAGGTCATTGCTTACATGCTTTAAATAGTCGTTTTGCTTTAAACGGTCGAGGTAAAGTTCTTGAATAATGTCTTTTAGTCAAATAAACATCAACATAAAGGGCCGCTATTTTACTACCAGGTGGGATGTTGTTGAGCCACCACGAGCCATGCCAAAATCTACCCTCTAGTGACATCACAAGTGGAAGTGTCCACCGAGATGTACGATGGATAGATAAGCCTCCCAGTTGGTACAGTCCACTAAATGTAAATGTTAATGGTACGGCTGGTAGACTGATCTAGTCATCATACATCTGGGTGGTCTTGTCATTACCATTACCACGGATTTCTTTTGCTAAATATATCTTATCTATATTGTTATTCTATATTATTTATTGTTCTATCTGTTTTTATTCCTATGTTGTTGTGAGCAACCTCTGGCACAAGAATTTCCTTCGGGATGAATAAAGTTCCATCTTATCTTGTGTTTTATTCCAGTTTGGGATGTGGTATCGGCTATGGTTACCTGCACCGCATCCCCGTCCACTCCGCTGTCGCCAAGGTGACCCCGGAAGCTCCGCCCCCAGAGGAGACGTTGCCCCCGGCGACGGTCACCCATGGCTACACAGAGGTAGGCTACAACCCCTCGTGCTATGTCACGTTCATAATGGTACTCTCTCTCATCATCAATTTGGACAAATAAGTCATTTTAGCGATTCTATTTTCAGCCTGTGTTGGTCCTGTTTACCGACACCATTGTGTTGTGTGCAAAATAGTATTCGTAATCATTCCTCCTGTGTTGTACTGCATAATCACTGTCAGGGTGTACTGCATTGTGATGTAATACTGTACTATCAATGTACTCCATCAAAATAGTACATGTATACTTGTGAAAAAGTTGGAAGTGTATTTACATACTCTTGACTTGAATAGTAATAGTACTAGTATAAAAGTCCTCCACTTTCTGGTGGAGATGAATTGCAGTGCTCACGTTCATTGTTTGTTGTTGTCGTCATCGTCGTCGTTGTGTACAGGCTCCGCTGATGGCGGCCCCGGGGCAGAGTGAGGACCCTGGGGGTCAGGGGTTGTTCCAGGGGGACCCGGCCCCCCCGCCGCCCCTCCGGAGAGTCATGGACCCCGGTGAGTCCCGGGTTCGCTCTAAACAAACAAACAAGAAAATAAACAAACAAACAAACGTATACTCTTTGCCATACGTCGTGAGTGGGGCTTCATTTACCTGGTTATCTTCCCCTTTGTATTTTGAAACATGATCTCTCCCTTATACAAATGTAGTAGTAGTAAAAAAAAACAAGTAAAGTCAATTTCAAGTCAATTTTATTTGTATAGCCCTTAATCACGAGACCAAAAGTGATTGATGCCACCCCCCAGCAACGACTCCCTTAATTAACAAGGAAGAAATCTGGAGAAGGAGCTCAGAGTGGGGGATCCCTCCTTCCAGGGACGTTTCAGAGTGCAACGGGCTTACTATATACAAACCCTAATCAACAAATATCATTGTGTGTGTGTGTCTGCGCGTGTGTGTGTGTGTGTCTGCGTGTGCACGTACCACCACGACGACGGCCGTGCAGAGTCCGAGGTGGAGCTGTGCACGGAGCCCGCCGAGTCGGTGGACCACCTGGACATGTCGGTGTCCTCCATCGACATGACGCACACCTCGCTGGCCGTGCACGACGATCGCTACGGCGACATCTCCGGCGTGGGTGAGTCCTCACGCCGCCGCCGCCGCCACCACCACCATCACAAGTGGGCGTGTCCTCCACCGAGACATACGCTGGATAGATCAGATCAGGGTTGCTGTTCTGCATAATTACAGTCCACAGCCCAAGAAGCCGAATAACACTTTGAGATTTGTATTTGATACGCCTTTAACATATCGATCTAATATGAAATGTCATTCATTTGCTTGTTTACAATGATCTTCCTCATCTTCATGTTCTTCACCCCCTCAGAGGAGCTGGATGACTGTGACCAGATGGAGGACGACGCCCAGGAGGAGCTCGGCTCTCTGGCCGTGGTGGACCTCACCTCCACCTCCGCTCCGCCCGACTCCCCACCAGCCACAGACACCCTCAACACCACCGCCGCCACACGTCCGCCTCCTTCCTCTCCCCCCGCCACCAGCCCCTCCCCCGTCGTGTCCCCAGAGCCCCTCCCCTCCCTAGACTCTCCTCCTCCTCCTCTCTCCTCCTCCTCATCCTCCTCCCCACCCCCCCAGGTGGACCTCCTGCCCCACCGGACGCTGCTCCTGCACGAGGCGGCCGAGGACTACCTCCCCCCCTGGGATGCCGAGGGGGAGGGGGCGGAGCCTGACCTGGTGGCCTCCACGGAGCAGACGGCGGAGGGGACCCCCGGCCAGCAGCGGTGGGACCAGGAAGAGCCGTGATTGGACAAAAGCTGGAGGAGGTGGAGTCTTCCGATCAGCGTCGGCTCGATGTCCAATCAGGACGCGACTTGCACGACTGTAAACGCGACACTAAGGGAGCCCCTTGATCCATCATTTTTATTATATTATTTTTCTGTTAAATCCTATATATGTGTCACATCTTTATGCTTTATTCGGATGGGAGCAAATTCTTAATTTCTTGGTTTTTTTGTCGTTGCGTCCAAAAAAAAGGTGTTACGTTTCAATGTTTTCTTAATGACCTGGCATCGCTTGACAATCGTTGGAATTACTCAAACACAGATTCTTCCAAAGACAGTGTTTGTAGCCAGTGGTCTGTTCCAGCAGGCTACACATTATCAGACACTACAAAGATTTGTTAAAACACATTTTAGTGCAATGTGCACACCATTGACATTTGAATATTAATTTAATTTAAAGGCATTATCACAATTTTTGTGATTGCACAAATGGGTCAAACAATGTTTTTTTAAAAGACTGATATTAGAGAATATTTGGAGGGGACTACTACTGGATTGTTATCAGGTCAACAGGCTCATTGGTTAATGAGGTCTTCACGTTTAGCTCAAATGCTAGTCATGGCATATTTCTGATCTATGCAATAGCTTAGAAATCACATTAGGAATCACGTTTGCTTTTAATATAAGTGTAATTTTAGTTGACATTTTATTTGTACAATTCCAACTGCTATTGTTAAATGATTGGCTTTTGTTTCGTCCTTTTGATTGTGTTTACATTTTGGGGTGTATTTGTACACAGTTAGGTGCCATTAGTTAAAACGAGGAGAAGAGAAATCGGTATTTTTGCAGATATTTTATCAATGAACCGTATGTTTTATTAGGAATGAGTGCAAACAACGTTTCTGCTTTTGAATGTGAGATGGTGGATGTTCTTGTGATGTCTAGAATAACCATAATCACCGGGAAGAGGAAAATAAAAACATTTAAAAGAAAACATTTCATCTTTCGTTTTCTTTCATTACACTTAAAAAAACGAAAAGGACAAAAAAACATTTCTAATTACAATAAATCTGTCATTGTTAAACCATTCAAATTTATTTCTTTGTTGAATCCCTAAAATATACATCATTCACAAGTTATTACAACAAGGGTGGGTATGTATATATATATATTTATATATAAATATATTTTTTTGCAGTGTTTTGGCCTAATTACGTCATCCCAATCCTTGGGTGTTGGCCAATCAGATCTTTAAATTGGGAGTTTCCATTTAGTCAAATTTACAATGAAAAGGTTCTCATCACTTCTCACGTCCCCAGTGGGCCAACAAAAGGTACCACAGTGACTGAACACGTGTACTTTTATAGCTTAGGTGTGGTTAAGACTCCCGTTGACGTTGTAGTATGACTTACTATACACTCTATAAATGAGATAAGACCGTAGTACGGCGGTATACGGATCCAAGCGGAGCGCTAAGTATGTGGATTTCTTTTTTTTTATTCTTCTTTTTAAAGATATATATACCTTATATTACGTCCTGATTGCTAAGATGATTTTTTTTGACAAAGTACGAACATTCTTAAACAAACTGCATTGTTGGGTTGCAGCCCCCCCCCAAAAAAAACAAAAACACAAAAACAAAAACAAAAAAACATTTTAAAACAAAAAAATAAGAGGAAAATGCCGGTTTAACCTTCAAATCAAGCAGAACTCCTTTAAAGTGGATGGAAGCGGTGTGCTCTCCTCAGGATCTGGAAGAAGACTCGGGTTAGTTTAGCGTTTTTTTCTTTTTTTTTAAACTGTACAAAAATCAAAATTAAAAAAGGAGAGGAGAAAAAAATAAACCCAAAAAGGAAAGGAAAAAAAACATAATCACCTAAATCCAAAGTGTTGTACATATATTTACAAAATAAGGAACATTCAGTTCATTGTTGATGATGAGGACAGCACAGCTAAAAAGGTTAGCCCAGACGCTCGGACGAGGTTCAGGCTTCGCACTACGTTGTGTGACTTCTTATTTTCTCTCTAAGCGAAAAGGAAAATTCAAGTTAAGGTGAATGACTGGGAGGAGAGTGAGGGGGGGGGGGGTGGTCGAGGACGAGAGACCACCACGAGACAAGATGAAGATGATGAGTTGTACTGTACGTGATGACGTGAGAGGAGGTGGGATAGCGTGGATAGCCAGCAGGGGGCGGTGTCGGTACGAGACCCAGTGAAGGGGAGGGGGGGGGGGGGTGGTCTGGAATGTACTAGGACGAAATCTGAAATCTACTACATCCATGTGCATAGACACACACACACACACACACACACACAAAAACAACGTAATGAGATATCGGTGTCATCGGAAAGCCAATCAGGGTGGGAAAAAAAAAACCGAAGGGAAAATCAATAAAAATAAAGTAAAATAAGTGGGTGCACAATAAAACATTGGTATCGATCCTTCAACAAACTGTACATACAGTAGAGTAGCAGACCCCGCCCCCCTACCCGCTGCCCCTCCTCCTCCTCCTCCTTCTCCCAGGGTCATACAACCCTTCTATTACCCCAGGGGGTCCCTTCTCCCCCCACCGCCCTCCCCCCACCCTTAGGACCCCACATGGGAGGGGGGAGCCACCGCCTCTCTCGCTCTCTCCCTCTCTGTCTCTCTCGCTCTCTCTCTCTCCTCGTTGTCACGGCGACGCTCGACCACACGATGGCGCTGAAGGAACGATATGTCAGAGCGGCGGCGGTGGCGGTGAGTGGGTGGGTGTGGGTGTGATTGGCAAATGATGACAAGTTTGTTGTGTTTCGTTTTTGTTGTGTTTGTTTGTTTGTTTGTTTGTTTGTTTGTTGGGTCGGTGGATTTTCACGTGGACTTCTGGCGGTAGTGAAGTGTTAAGTCCCCCCCGCTCTTCCAGATGAAGTGTTTGACCGTCCGCAGGTCCATGTTGGGGTCCAGCACCTGCAGGAGGAACAGATGAACACACCACCGTCAGTCACCTGGTGGACAATAAAGATTCATTCAACCTCCTGACCAACGAGAGCGAGGAGGACGAGGAGGAAGCGGAGACGACAGTACTCAGACTGAGGTTAACCGAGGAGAAAGGGAGGAAGCAGGGAGGAGGAACAACTCTGATATTTTCAATGAGAAGCGATTTGTCGGACGGGGGCGCTGGCGCTCAGAATTAAACGTTCTCAGGACAAAAGCCCCCGGCAAGAGGAGAAGAGAGGAACAAAGGAAGGAGGAGTCAAACGAAGGAAGGAAGGACTCTGGAATCTGCATAGCTTCCCTCCTTTACTCCCTCCCACCCACCCACCCACCCACCCACCCACCACCTCCTCTCGTCCCTGACCCTCTCCCACTTACTGCACCGTCAGCGATATATTGTTGTTTCACCCTCTTTGGACAAATGTACTTATTGAGGGTTGCTTTGTCTTCTAAATGTAAATGTCAAAGTAAAAGGAAGGACGGGGAGAAGGAGAAAAAGAAGGTGGTGGAGGAGGAGGAGGCGCGGCCCACCTGGTCCTGGCACATGAGCTCGATCTTCTCCTCGGCCAGCATGGCCATGTCCTCCTCCTTCTCCTGCTCGCCCGGCTTGTCGTTGGCCGAGGAGCTGGTGGTCTGCGACTCGTTGTCCAGGTTGATGATCTTCTCGTAGACGTGCTCCATCACCTTCCGCACCTGCAGCATGTCGCTGGCCGACAGCCGGTCCCTGGGAGGGGAGGGAGGGAAGGGAGGACGGGAGGGGCGGGAGGGAGGGAAGGGAGGACGGGAGGGGCGGGAGGGAGGGAGGCAGAGAGACAGAACACCAGGAGTCAGAAGTGAACTCTGGATCATTGGTATGAGACTCGGGATAGACCCTCAAGTTCTTTAACCCAACCCCCATCTGATCACCTCTATAGGCTTCGTGTGCCTATAGAGGTGACAAGAGACATGACAAGAGAGTCTCGGGGTTGACTGAGCGACGGAATGACCAGACGTGGCAGACGGGAATCGAACCCGCGGGTCGCTAGTACCATGCACGGCTAAAGTGGGTCGAGTCACCGACTGTCCCCAGTCCTTCAGACTTGTTGACATTAAAATCTAGTCTAGCTCTTCGGTAAAGACGGTTCAAGTGGTCATCGATCGATCATTATCAGTAGTTAGGATAATGAAAAGATAATGTAAGATGATAATGTAGTAAAGAGGAAGAGAACGCTCACTTCTTCAGCGTCTTGGCACCGGAGGACGAGTGTGGCTGGAGGTAGAAGGGGATTTTGTTGAACTTCGGCATATTTTTCTGGAGAAGGAAGGTGAGAGGTGAGTCACCCTAGTAATAACTATCTACACATCTATACAACCTGAACAAAAGACTTGGTTGGTTGTTACGTCACTTGAACTACGCGTGTAAGAGTCTGAGCGGTACTCACGTCTACCGTGATGTCGATCACCCACTGGGGAACCGTCTCGTTCAGCAGCATAGACTCTGTCTCCCCCCCGGAGTCTCTGCACAGCAGCCTGCATACGTAACATGACAACGTTATAGTTGGTCAGGGGCTGGCCCGCCAGGACCCTCTGGGACGTTGACTGAGCCCGGGGATATGAATACCATGCGAAATCCCATTGAAATCAAACTACGTGTCCGTGTACCATGTAGCCTTTCAGAATCACTACATTTCGTTCCATAACTATATGATAATGAACCATATGGCCATGAAATGTATTGACATTTATATTTACATTGTACAAATCGGACCAAATACAGACTAGCAATCATGACGAGTACTACTAATGTTATCGCTAACATTTAGCAATATATTGTCATTTCACTCTCTTAAATTCACAAATATTATTGCAAGTCTATTACTACTACTAATAATAATACATCAGTAATAAAAAGACAGCAAGAACATGCCAATGCAAACAGCCAATCAGTAATAAGATAGCTAGAGTATTGACACCTAAATAGCCAATCAGAGCCACTGATAGAACAGCGTCAGCAAGACCCAAAGCAGCCAATCAAGAGCTAGAGGTAGAGCAAGCACACCTAAACAGGGTCCGCCCCCCGGCCTCTCCGAAGATGACGGGCGTGTGCGGGGGGACCTGGAAGTAGCCGTTGCCCTTCTGGACGCGGTTCTCCTGCTCGCCGTTCACTGAGGGGTGAGAGAGAGTAAAAACACACCAGTTGAAACCCCCACGCCTAGACACCGTAGTGGACCGTCCCAGTCCCACACAGGACTACTGGGCACTACTAGGGGAACCAGAGCCCGGCTTTAGGTGGGATCGGTTAGCATAATGAGCTCGCAGGAGATGGTACACTTGAGTCAAGTGTAAGCGAGGTATTTCAATTTAATTTAACCCTGACGTTGCCAGGGTTAAAACATGTGTGGAAGGTCTTGGGCTTAAGGGTCCCAGAAGGTTAGGAAATGGAAATCACTCGACAAAGTGGAGAGTAGTCTAGCCTTGTTATTGGAGTCTAGTGGAGTCTAGTCTTGTTATTGGAGTCTAGAGGAGTCTAGTCGTGTTATTGGAGTCTATTGGAGTCTAGTCGTGTTATTGGAGTCTAGTTCACGGTCCAAGCGGAGGGGGAGGCTCCTGACCGTGGTGGACCTCGTTCTCGTCCTCCTCCATGGGGTTGATGTGGGTGCGGGGCCAGAACTCAAGCAGCGCCTGCAGTAGGAGGCCCCCCAGGTTCACTGCAAGACAAGACATAAGGTCACGTACACACGGCACTAGCCTTCAAAACACACAACAGCCCAGCTCAGAGCGCGCTACACTGGACCTGTTTGTTCTTTTTACCTCAATGATTCACGTCATTAAAATACAATATACATAATTATTCAAAATAGAAATGCAAAACAGAAGTACAAGAAGAAGGTAAAACAATAGATCGGAACAAGCCAAGGTCACACATCACAATGACCGCCTTGTCTTCAAAGGCCGGAGCGCCAGACCGCCCACCCCCTGACCCTCCAACACCCTCACAGAGGAACTCATGGAAGCGGAGGGCAAGGAAGGAAGTACAGGAATGGGCTGGAGGCGGGAGGGGGGCCAAGGGGCGGAGACAATATAGGAGAGAGAGAGCGAGAGAGAGAGAGAGAGGGGGGAAAATACGGATCGGATGTCGTACGTTTGGGGTCGGATCCGTCGGAGCTGGAAAAGCCGGCGTCCTTCGCGGACACCCAGGCAGCGAAGCAGTCGCTCTCGTCCAACGTGATGGTGAGCATCTGGTCAGAGACCAAAAGAAAGACACACGGTACTTTATTGAGCCACCCATCGGGACTTGGTAGCGTACATTCAGAGACCCGAGCGATGGCGACGGCGACACACACTCACCCCGGTCTTCAGATCCACAGAGAACCAGTTTGGCACGTAGACCATCTTGAATCGCTTCTTGACCTCCTCGTCAAACTCCACCTTGCCCAGGTCTTCTCCCTTGCAGGCCTAGCGCGTCAAAACACAAGAGATCACGTCAGCCACCAGCACCCAAAGAGACCTCGGTCAGACTCACGTTCCTCAGGTCACACCCACCACCCAAAGACCTCGAAAGTCAAAAGACAAGGGGGGGGTTTCACACAAACTCCACATTATACAACACTCCCCAAAACCCTCTGAATACCAAATGGAGCAAAGGGACTCAACAAGGGAACAAACAGTACAAGAAGAAGGATCACGAATGGCATGAAAGCATAACTGGACCACCAGGGAAGACGGTACCTTGAGCACGTCCCAGAAGACCACGTTGTTGTTAGTGTCTTTGGTGAGTATGTGTCTCTTGTCGTTCAGAATGTGACACTGTATAATACTGGCCCCTCCTGCAGGGACAGAGAGACAGAGAGAGAGAGAGACAGAGACAGAGAGAGAGAGAGAGAGAGACAGAGACAGAGAGAGAGAGAGAGAGAGAGACACAGGAAGCAGATGATGTCATCCCCAATGACAGTAAAACAGGAGGCAGATAAACACAGCATCCGAGAATGAAGAGAGAGATGCTAGCAGGTGACTAACTTGGGATGAATCAGAAAACCAGAGGGGAGGTCGGGGGGGGAAGCTGTACTGGTCCACAGCCGCCCTGCCTACTCATCCTCCGTACCTGACCCGACACCACCCCTCTGCACTCCCCCCTGGGGGATGAAAACAGTTTCTATCCACCGGATACTTAGCGGCCATTGCATGAGCGCTAGCGGACTAGCGGACTGGGAGAGGAGGGGGGGGAGGAGGAGTCAGAGCGGGGTCGAAGGTTACCCTTGATGACTTGCTCCGGCTGGGTGCACAGCGGCGTCAGAGGGGTGGTGCAGTCGTTGTCGTACTCCCCGGACGCCCGGAAGTTGTGGATCCCCTTCAGAGACTGGACACACCAGGAGACGGGTTAGACCCCACGCCCCCCACATGATTATCATTATTTTTATTATTATTATTATTATTAATAATAATAACATGATCATCAAAAACTGGGATTGGTGTACAGGAGGTAACGTCAATGATAATGAAACGATAATCACAAAGAGAAGCTAATCGAGGTGGTCTCAAAATGTACAATGCATTACACCGGGACTGCCACGACCAGGCACACGTGTCTATATCTAGCTCTAGATCCAGCCAGAGGGTCAGTGGCGGTGCGACCATGTGACTCTCTGATCTCTGGGGATGGGTGGGGTGGGGGGCTCACCCATTTGTTGACGGAGGACTTGGTGGTGGAGACCCAGATCGCTGGGGGAGGATCGGCAGACCTGTCGAGCTCCATCTGGGTAGGCAGGGAGGGAGGGAGGGAGGGAGAGCGTGAGCGAGAGAAAGACATACATCTGATCAGGAAGTGGACAGACACCGAGCACTTGGAACCTTGGAACTGAACCAGTCAACAGTCTAATCGAATGATCCTGAATTGAGAGATTTTAGCTGGACACACAATATTGATAAGTGGTTGATATCGGGTGTTTTTTAAAAAAATTTAAATAAACGTTTCCGTCAAAAGTCTTTTTGACCAATAACTGAACAAAACAAATCATGTCATATTTTACTCGGCTGCAAACAGTCCAAGAAGTTTTAGGAGATGTAAATTGCATTCCCTGGTCACCAGACATGTATAATATAAATAAACCAAGAGAATGACCGCCATCCATAATAATCACCGTACTCCATTAACCCCAAACGCCCGGACATCCTCCCAGATCACAACAACCAAGACCGGTCCGAGGGAACCAAGCCAAATCAAAACATGACTGCGTTATAAATCTGCCCTCCGGTCGTTTCCCTGAACCGGATCGCTAATGCGGTTAAATGCTCGGCTGCTTCTCCGATTCCTTGTTCTGGTTTATGTTTACAAAAACGACCCACAAACTACACACAACAACCACATTTCTAAAAACACAAGCGGACAGAGTGCTTAGTCCAATGATCACTAATCTATCAGAATCCGAAAGAGAAAACTATTTAGCCTTTTTCTAAAACTTCAAAAGGGATTTTTGGTTCTTGCTCAAGGATGATTATAGGTAGGGTGGTAAATGGTAAATGGTAAATGGATTGCATTTATATCGCGCTTTTATCCAAAGTGCTTTACAGTATTGCCTCACTGGGTTAAATGCAGAGGACGCATTTCCACGGGCCACCCTCCCTGCATGCGTGTGTGTGTGTTTGGCGGCCGCCACTTCCCGCTGTGTGTTGTGTGACCATTACAAGTGTGGATTAATAAAGATCTTCTTCTTCTTCATCATCATTGTTACATCTAAATTTAACACAGGAGCTCAAGGAAACACAGTTCACCAGACAAGTCTTTGGCCCGACTTTGGCTCTTTGGTCCCCCAAACACCCACACGCACAAACACACCTTGAGCACGGGCGCCTTCTCCTCGCAGATGAGCAGGCGGATGTCGGGGTTGCGCAGGTCGGTGCAGTAGATCTTCTTGTCGCGGCCGCCGGAGTAGATGTGCGTGAAGGCCTCGTTGACTTGCAGCGCCCACACGCCCTCGTCGTGCACGCGGTACGTGGCGATGCATCGCTGCTGGCCCAGCGACCACAGGCGGATGGTGCCGTCCGAGCTGCCCGACAGACACTGGTGGAGGCGGAGGTGGGAGGAGGAGGAGGAGGTGGGAGGAGAAGGAGGTGGGAGGAGGAGGAGAAGGAGAAGGAGGAGGTGGGAGGAGAAGGAGGAGGTACGTGACGGAGAGATCACATCAACACTTTGAACCACAGTGACTTACACTGTGAGTGAGACAGAGCAACAACTGGGGCAGCTACAAAAAGGGTCTGCATGACCTACTTTTGTTATTTCCTACATCAGCGGGAGTGCATGAAGGTGACATCAGAGGGAACACATCTCGACAACGTGTGTAAAAAATCGTCCGAAAGATTTTATGAACGGCGTGAATGGTCAAAGCCCTGCCCACCCCCGTGTGTTCGTAGTCAGGCTCACCTGAGTGCCGTCCCGATTCAACAACAGCGATTTCACGTTGTCCGTGTGTCCCTTCAGTTTCATCAGCTTGGCACAGGTACGAGGGTCCCAGACTCTGAGCACCTTCACAACACGACAAAAACAACAAAAACATTCGCATTTAGTCATATATTAAGTAGACATTTTTATCCAGAAGGAGTTTCGAAGTTTCTGGGATCAGAAAAACGAGGTTTGCAAACGTACAACAACGACATGAATATTTAGAACGTCATAATGCATGTTGCATGGCACGGCATGATGCTAAACATGTAGCATGAACAGAACCCGATGAGGTACATTTACATTTAGGGCATTGGGCAGGTACCCTGAGAGACCAACGTACCTTTTCTGTGGAGCCTGACACGATGACCGTACCCATTTGATTCATCGCCAGGCTGTAGATGGAGTCTTTATTCCCACTGAGTGACGAGGCTGTCAGGGGGGGCACACAACAAAAACACTTCAGCTCATTACACCAGAAAAACAAACTACTTAGTCCCACAATGCACCGCAATCGTTGAGCGGGAGGGAGGAGGAAGGCGGCGTACTGGTGACGGTGTTGTTGGACGCCGTGAGCGCCGTTAGCGTGTTGACGTCCCACAGGAAGATCTGGCGGTCGAGGCCGGCGGACGCCACCAGCTCCTTGTCCTTGGCGTAGGCCAGGGCCTTGACGTAGTCCTTGTGCGTCCGTAACGTTGACATGCAGAAGCCCTTGTGCGCGTTCCACACTTTCACCGTCGTGTCGGACGATGCGGAGATCACTGGGGAAAGGCGGGGATTCGATTAAAATGTCCATGTTGACAGAGAAGCCACCCTGAGATATCTGCAGGTCAAGCCACGCAGACTTACGTGTCTTGCCGTTGCAGCATAGAACAATGTCGTTGACCCAGTCTGTGTGATGCTCCATCGAGGCAATATACGGGTCCTGCTACAAAGAGAAAGAAAGGGGACTAATGCCTGATTCTTCCACACATACAGTACGCCGTATTTAATTAATTGTTCCATTTGTGATGGTCCATTCAGGATGTAAGGTGTGTGTTTACTTTGTGCTGGTTGACACTCCATATCCGTATGATGGAGTCCCTCCCGGCCGTGAACAGTCTGTTGAGCGCCGGGTCGAGCTGTAGCGCGTTCACCCCGTTCCTGTTGTACTTCTCCACCTCATCTCTAATGACATAGGACACCTGGAACCCACAGAGTGATGATGATGACGCCGCCGCCTCCGCTTGTTGAGTTTGTGGAGTCCAATGACATGAAATCATCAGCGCAGTAAACGGCAGGCAAATCCATGATAGTTTGAGTGAGTGTCGTATTACTTCTAATTGTATTCAAGATTCTCACGGAAATGTACAAGGTTATTATGCGTGTAATTTCGTGGTGGTGTGTCTGATATTGCACACTTAATGATGCAAACTACATGGTGTGTGTGTGTATATTTGTCTGCCTGTGTAGTGTGTGTATGTGTGGTGTGTGTGTGTGTGTGTGTATATGTATGTATGTGTGTCTATGTATGTGTGGTGTGTGTATGTGTCTGCCTGTGTGGTGTGTGTGTATATGTATGTGTGTCTGCCTGTGTGTGTCTGTGTATGTGTGTATGTCTACCTGTGTGTTGTGTATGTACGTACTGTATATGTATGTGTGTGTATATATGTGTGTGTGTGTATATATGTGTGTGTGTGTGTGTATGTGTATATGTGTGGTGTGTATGTGTATGTGTGTGTGTGTGTGTGTGTGTGGTGGGACGTGCATCATCCACCCCCACCAGCAATCAGCCCGAGTCAGGCTGCGATGTTAAATGACGTCTCCTCCCCGTGGCCCTGAAGCCGAGACGTGTCGCCCCAATAACACCCCCCCCCCCCAATCACCACCACACACACACACACACACACACACACACACACACACACACACAGTGTATGTGTGTGTGGCGGGTTTTAACGTTTAGCTAACCGCTAACTACCGAGAGCTAGGCTAGCCGAGTTAGCCCCCCCCCCCCCCCCTCCCCCTCCCTCCCGACACATTTAATCTTAACTGCCCCCCCCTCCCGATTAAACGATTAAACGTTGTCGTTCATTCCCCGGTTGTCTCGTTCGCGGGACAGCGAGCCCGTCGTCGTCGTCTCGTTACCTGGACTTTTCTCCGCCCAGCAGCGTTTTGCCGATGATGCGCCGCCATCTTGCATGTTGACAGTCCGCGCGTGTTGATTCTACTTCCGGGAAAGAAAGCACCCGCTCTGCTGGGGGGTTGTGGGTAATGTAGTTCTGGCGAGCTTCGCTGTCGCCCGTTCATCGGTTACAAGATAGATAATCGATTAAAAATTATTTCCCAACTGTCTGGTTTGGCATAAAAACATATTTATGATTTAATATATTATTATTATCATTATTATTATTGTTCATATTGTTCAATACTTCTTCTCAATATTATCCTTGCAATATTACATGACCTTTCATCATTATGTGCAATATTCCTTATATTCTTTTATCATGTGTAATACTTCCTCTTACCATTATTATTATTATTACCCTTTTATTACACTTCAATTATTGCCAAATTGTTTTTGCTGACTCTCTTATCTCTTATCTTATCTATATTTTTTATAGATTCTTCTTTTCGACTTACTGTAAATTTGTTCTTTTATTTTTTATTATTCTCCTCTTTATTTTTCTATTATTTTACTCTATTGCTATGCAATCTGGCACAAGAATTTCCTTCGGGATTAATAAAGTTCTATCTTATCTTATTTTATCTTATTTTATTGTAAATCGGTCAGATTGTCCACCAGCAGAGGGAGCCAGAGAGCAACACAATAACACAACAAGAGTTGGCTTCCAGTTCTTCATGAATCCAGATGTTTTTGAGCGTTCTTGAGTTCGGACAATTCTCAAATCTAACATCATAAACAGCATCAGAACCTTCATGAAGTGTAGAACGTCACTGGCCCTCCGAGAGGATGATGATGATGATGATGGAGAAAATTATTGTCAGATGAATAGAAAATATCCACATCTGAAAAAAGTAACTGTCTTAAAGAAATATATTACAAAAAAACATTAGATTGGATTCTAGGTTTGAGGAAAGACAACAAATTATATAAAAAAAAGTTAAAGTAAAAAAAAAAAGAATAATCCAAATCGTGTAATAATCCACTGATGGTGTGTCTCTTCATCACCTCCTCCCTCCTCCTCCTCCTCCTCCAGCCGATCTCCTGCAGAACAGACGAGTTGTCTCTTGCTTTCCTTAACTGTTGAATAAAGCCATGGATTATCTCATTTTTATTTTTATTTTAAAAGACTGACACTTCTTACACTGTCTTATTTTAATGGCAGAAGTGACATTTGATTTGGTTTCACAGCTGGTGGTGCACCTGTACCACTTGGACCACTTGGTGCAAAATGTTAAGTTGTTAACTTCAGGTCATTCAGATCAGCCCTCAGAAGACGACTGACAAATGGAAAATAATGTTTCTTCTTCTCGATATCACTGCTTTTTGACCGCACTTGGTGGAGAGAGATGATGGGTTTTGCGCGGCGGTTCGTTCTGCTCCTCAAATCCACTCCTAATTCTGGAACCATCTGAGTTTTACATGTAAGTATATTTGTATTTGTATAGAAGTATTTCACTGGGTTTGTTTGTCACTCTTATTACAGCATTTTACTAATCTATTTGGTTCATCGTCCGTCTACAGAGAGATAGAGGAGGAGAGGATGATGAGAGAGACACACATTTTACTGTGAGAATTGAGAGCACATTCTGTTATTAATACCTAAATGAAAGATTGGAGGGGACATCATGTAACCTATGTGTGTATGAGGGAAATCAATGAGCTTTTGATCAGCCCCTACAGGTTTATTATAGGCATCTTATACAGTAGGTTAAGGTATCCTATGGCTATTGGAAATAGTCAATATAGAAAT
>PIJE02000309.1:289077-291502 GCA_002895965.2 Coryphaenoides rupestris
GTCGACCGTTGTTGACAACACTTTGCGTTGCCATGTTCCTTAACCATTTTCCCCCACTTTATTCAGCCTCTTCATCATGTGCACTATCTTGACAAACTGTTGTTTCATGGCTCTGTCCGACCCTGCACCGTGGACCAAGTATCTGGAGTGAGTAGACAACATCTAGCCTCCACACACACACACACACACACACACACACATATGGCCTTTAGGATCATGCCGTGGTTCATGATTCCCAGGGGAAAGGTTCCGGGTTCGAGCCCCTAATGTCCGCATTGCACCTTAAGACGCCTAACCCCTGTGGCTTCTCTTTCCATAACAAGTATCTGTGTATCCAAGTGGCGGCAGTAGCTCAGGAGGTATAAGAGCGGTTGTCTGGCAACAGGAAGGTTGCTGGTTCGATCCCCGGGCTCCGCCTCCTAGCTAAGTGTGGAGGTGTCCCTGAGCAAGACACCACCTAACCCTGCGTCCGTCTGGTTGTGATTGCTCAATCATGTGAAACGCCTTTATATGAATGTGTATGGATATATCCAGGACCCAGTAATAAGAGTTTATTTGATGCCCAAGGGGGAAAATTGGGATACTAGTTAATTACTGCATAACACATAATCAGGTAACATTAAGTTGTATTTATATATGCATTTTGACTATGAGATTAAATAAAGAATTAGAATTTATTGTTTTAACAAATAAAATCACTTTGGAAAACAGTGAACTTGCACAAAAAACAACAAAAACGTGCAACACGTATAGTTGTTTTAATAAAATAAAAAAACATTCAGTAATTCTAATATATGGCATGTTGTTCACAAATAAAATATATTGTATTTTCTGTGAAGAGGAGCCATGTAGAAATGTAAACGGTAAGCTTATAACGAAAATTATATGCAAATAGCATCGATTGTCACGCATAGTGTGGAGGAATTTTGCCTGCTGTTGAATTCTATTTTGGGCCTTTTTGCTGAAGTCAGAACTTGTGTCTTGATCAACCAAAGTGTACTCATCAGCTTAGATTCCGTGGTTATATTGCTGAGGTAAACGTAGGTGTTAGGGTTAGGGTAGGGTTAGGGTTAGGGTAGGGTTATGGGTTAGGGTTAGGGTTAGGGTTAGGTTCTTTCCAGGGCTAGGGCTTAGGGGTTGGGTTAAGGGTTAGGGTTACGAGTTTAAGTTAGCGTTAAGTTTAAGTTTAGGTTTAAGTTTAAAGTTTAAGTTAGGTTTAAGTTAGGTTAGGGTTGGTTTTTTTTTTTTTTTTTTTTATCTTTTCTTTTTTAGGGTTGGGGTTAAGGGTTAGGGTTAGTGGTTAGGGTTCTTTTCAGGGTGTTAGGTTAGGGTTAGGGTTTAAGTTTTAAAGTTTAAGTTTAGGTTTTTTATGGTTTTAGTTGGGTTCCTTTTTTTTTTTTTTTTTTTTTTTCAATCCTTTTTTTTCATTAGGGTTTAAGGGTTAGGTTAGGGTTAGGGTTAGGGTTAGGTTCAATTCCAGGGCTGTTAGGGTTAGGGTTAAGGGTTAGGGTTGGGTTAAGTTTAAGTTAGCGTATTAAGTTTATTAGTTTTAGGTTTAATTTAGTTTATAGGTTAAGTTAGGGTTAGGGTTGAGTTTAGGTTAGGTAGGGTTAGGGTTAGGGTTAGGTTCTTCCGAGGGCTGTTATGGGTTAGGGTAGGGTTAGGGTTAGGGTTAAGTTTAAGTTAGCGTTTAAGTTTAAGTTTAGGTTTAAAGTTTTAAGTTTAACGTTTAGGTTTTAAGTTAGGGTTAGGGTTGAGTTTTTTTTTTTTTTTTCTTTTTTTCTTTTTTAGGGTTAGGGTTAGGGTAGGGGTTAGGTTCTTCCAGGGCTGTTAGGTTAGGGTTAGGGGTTGGGTTAGTTTCAGTTAGCGTTTAAGTTTTAAGTTTTAAGGTTTAAGTTTAAGTTTAAGTTTAGGTTAAGTTAGGGTTAGGGTTGAGTTTTTTTTTTTTATTTTTATTTTTTTTTCTTTTTCTTTTTAGGGTTAGGTTAGGGTTAGGGTTATGGGTTTAGGTTCTATCCAGGGTGTTAGGTTAGGGTTAGGGTTAAGTTTATAAGTTTAAGTTTAAGTTAGGTTTAAGTTTAGGTTTAAGTTAAGGGTTCTTTTTTTTTTTTTTTTTTTTTTTTTTCTTCTTTTTTAGGGTTAGGGTTAGGGTTACGGGTTAGGGTTTAGGGTTCTATCCAGGGCTGTTAGGGTTGGGTTGGTTAGGGTTAGGGTTAGGGTAGGTTCTTCCCAAGGGCTGTTTAAGGGTTAGGGTTAGGGTTAGGGTTAAGTTTAATTATCGTTTAAGTTTAAGTTTCCGGTTAAAGTTTAAGTTTAAGTTAGTTTAAGTTAGGGTTCAGGGTTGAGTTTTTTTTTTTTTTTTTTTTTTTTTTTTTCTTTTTCTTTTTTAGGGTTAGGGTTAGGGTTTAGGGTTAGGGTTAGGGTT
>PIJE02000309.1:291527-319027 GCA_002895965.2 Coryphaenoides rupestris
CACACACACACACACACACACACACACAGAAAGGAGCCATTGCAAAATTGAAGTAATTTTAGGTCTTGATATGTCTTCATCCAACCAGACCAGACAGCATGGACAATTGTACGATGTAGTGTGATTCAATGAATTAAATAGCCTGCAACATAATACATAATGTATATATTATGGTATTTGGTTGCGTCTCAGCTGACCAACACGGTCCAAACTCATCATTATTGTCATCATAGATGTCATTATATATGTCATTAATGCTAGATTGGGGTGGGATGTGTGAAGTGACAGTAATAGGCACATCCATATCATTTCAGTGTGGAAATTCTTTTTAAAATCTCGGCCAACATAAGGGCAACAAGTTAGGCTCGATCACCAACTTTGAAACAACAACAACAGATCGACTCAATGTAGTGACGTGGGGCTAAAACAGCAGATTAATAGCTGGAATAGTTTTGGGCCTGTTTTCTGAACGTCCTCTCTCTCTCCAGTGTATAGGATCGGCCTCGGCCTTTACACATCCCCACGACTACCAAGCTATACAGTATGATTGTAACGCGATTATAAGGACAATTGTGCTAAAGATTTAACTGTAATCGTGAGCAGAGGTTGACACCACCACCGCCACCAACACCACCACCAACACCACCTTACCCGATCCGAAGGCTTTGGCCACCAGCCACGTCAGGCTGCATCTGATCTTGGCCCTGGTGAAGTCGTAGTGGTCGAAGGACGTGATCGTGGGGACGATAAAGGTGCGCTTCATCCTCCCCGCGTCACTCGTCATCGTGTCGTTCACTCCCGTTAAGCCGTTAGACCGTTAGAGCAGCGACGGCGGCGGCGGCGGTCCGTTTAGCCGCCGACTTTTCGCGCCACACACACTGTGGCTTATTATTATTATTATTATTATTATTATTATTATATTATTATTATTATTATTATTATTATATTAGAACAGACTCACCTGCGTTGAGTTATTGTTATATGGGCCTTTGAGTATTGCTCGAGTTATATAATACGGTCCCTTTTGCTCATGCCATGTGCACAAATATGGTGCAGCAGCATTATTATTGTTGTTATTATTATTATTATTATGATTATTATTATTATTATTGTTCAAGACTTCAAGATCCTCAGGTTTGTTGCACTGGAAAAGGCTTATGTGAGAAAACGCTGCTAAATATCAAGCCATTGAAGGCCTATGCGGTCTCATTTTCATGTAGGCCAACTATAAGTTAACTTTTAGCAAATGACCCATTGACCAGATCAATGGGCAACCGAGTAATGCCAATCCAAATGCCGTTGTACGTTATTTATCTGCGCATTTTCCCCACATATTCTGTCTCGCCAAAAGAATAATCTATGCACGTCTTTGTGTTCTGTGATTGCCCTTCACAGTGTGGCCCGTCAGATTGCTGCCAATGAATATTGTCAGCAAGCAGAAAAAACATATCACAATGCCAGCACTGAAAATTAAACATGCAATATTTGACTCGTGGTCTAGTGTTTGAAAGAATATATGCCAGTTGGACTGGCAATGTATTTTTGTCCACCGGCAGTTTGCAGGTTTAATAATTTATTTATGTTGTGTTTTTCATGGCTCCAATTTAGTAAGCCTGAAGGATTAGCTGGTAATGTTTCTTCTTTACACAAGTAAGTGACAATAAACAAGAAATACAATAAACAAGGCCTGGCGACTGCACATACAGGAGGACTTGGCTTTGGCAGGAGGGTCAGACTGACCAGCCCACCTACCCTGTGTTTTTGTAAAAAGTTATCTCTCCTTATAGTTATGCTCACATTCTGCATTCTGCCTAGAGCTGCTAACAGTCTTCACAAACAAATACACTCAACTCTCAATCTTTTCAGTTTATTGTACCATTTAGAATATTATTCGATTGTTTTCCTTGCATTCATTAACAAACGGAAGAAGGTGAATTACAAAAGTATAGGTTGGATCACATTAGAGACAGAAATAGTCATTTTCTGTCACCATATAAAAAAAAACAGCATGGTGTTTCATATCTCTCAGTCAAATAGATTCAGACCGGCAAGTGCTTTGAAATGATCGATTTGTCAGTTACATTTTACCCAAATATGTATATCTACGTCTTATATTAACGGGCCTCCGTCACATGAAGACGTGACACGCTGATTCGAGGTCGAGAAGAACGGCAGCCCCCCCTAGTGTCCATGTTGCGTCCATACAGCCAATGGGCGTCGTAAGTGCTATTGGCCAGTAGATGGCAGCCCTGAGCCAAATATGGCCTTCCATACAACGCTGCCAACGAAATCGCAAAAATACACATACAACGAACCAAATACACATACTAATTATTAACATGAATAATCAAAGAAAAATAATCAATGCTACAAATTGCCCTTCCATCCCGGTTATTATTTTTATTCGAGAAATAGTTCACCAAATCAATCGTAGATATTCACATGCGCATGTATCTTTGATTATTCATGTGAATAGATTGTTATATAGTATTCAATCGTGCGATTTCGATGGCAGTGGGGTATGGAAGCCCATAGGGACAAAGAGATCTGGACGGGGAAACAGTTTGATGCAACACCGGCCCAATGTGCACAGAAGCACATTCCTTGTTTGCAAAAACTAAGGCAATAAAGCATTTTGATTCAAGCACTGATGTAGTGTTGTTAATTTGAAACATAATAAAATAGTGGTGCTATTAAAAAGACTATACAGAAACATTCATCAATGAACAACATGAGAAACTGTACACCTAGAAATAAAAATAAACACTAAAAAGCTATCTCAATTTCCCCATCATCACTTGTCTTCATCCTCAACCACACGGTCTGTGTTTGAACCTCCAAAGTCCACAGTCATCGTGGAGTCATTACCGATCATTATGTACTTTGCGTTATTGACGTGGACGTGCTGCGGCTGCCACCCGGGCGAGGGGCACTGGATGCTATGCAGCATGCTCTGCATGTGCATCATGTGCTCTGCGTTATCCCTCAGACTCTCGCTCTCCAACATGGCCGTCGTTGCGTGCATGTTGCCGAGGATCTTGCACTGCTTGTTGGCCATTTTCATCCTATCGTGTCTCCTCAGCTCCTTCTTCACCTGCTGTTCCCCGAGCCATATCTTCCTCTGGGTGCGGACCCTCTGCGTAGACAGCACCCTCTTGACATTCCTTTCGAAGTTCCTGTTCTCTTCCAGGGGATTCAGCGTCTGCAACACTTTGGGCAGGCCGGCCCGCCTCGCGCCGTTCTCCCGTGGCAGCAGGGGGATGACGGTGTTGTACTTGTGCAGCTGCTGGATGGAGTTCATGAGCGCCGACTCAGTCTCCATCTGGAAGCGGCGGGCACTGGCGAAGTGTTTGGTGAGCAGCAGGATGGTGAAGGCGGAGTTGTCGATGGCGTCGTCGATGGACCTCAGGGAGCTTTTGCCCGGGATTGAAAAGTCCGCCGAGAAGGTGGCCCCCACCAGGCCTCCGCCGCAGGTCGACTCCAGTGTCTCCTTCATGGCCTCGGCCATCTCTACATCCTCCACTGCGTGCAGGATCACAAACGCATAAAACACCTCCTCCTCTTCTTCTTCCTCTTCTTCCGTATCTTTGGCTGTGTCCGTCTGGATGGGAACAGGGGTTCTGGGGGCGGGGCTTTTGGGCGTGGCCGGTGGAGATTTGGATCGGACGGATGGTGCGGTTGCGGTTTGCTTCTCGTTATCGTCATCTCCTTGAGAGGATCTGGCGTCTGTTGTTGCAATGCTGCAAGGGGTCACCTGTGAGACGTTCTCTGATGTAAACATAGACGATGCCTCCGATGAGTTGGATGAACAATAAGAGCCAGATGCATTGTTTTCTGATTCCTCGTCCCCCATATTCAGTTGGGAGAGCTGTAAACTTTTCGGTGTGGTTATGCTGCTATAAGGCACCGCAGTGGGAGCGATACTTATCTCTAGATGGCTAGGATACGAGGCAAAGGAGCTAGTGTGTAGTGAGCTAGGCATGCTGGGATTGCCCTCTGGTTTAGCTTGTGACAGGGACAAAGCTGTGCTCTCGTTGTCCGTTTCACCCCCGGGTGGAGACTGCATTTTCTCTGCAAACTGAGGCCCGCAGACGAATTTAGCCTCATCTATCAAGTGGTGGAGTTTGGAATGACACGTTTTTTCGCCACAAGCGGAAACCGCTCTCCAATAAGCCAAGTCTCTCAGACGTGGGCCGCACAACCTTTTCTCGGACAATACTTTAAAAACACGTGCAAGGTGTGCAAGCGTTTCCTCCAGTGCCACGTTGTCAAGATGACCACATTGCTCTCCGAAATCCGCCAATTTGCCCCCAGCCGTGCACCACTTCTTCGCCAGATGGTTTGCCAGGGAGTTGTCTTGTAGTGCCTGGAGTCGGTCCAGGCCCTGCGTCTCCTTGTGGAGGAAAAGGAGGCTCAGGGCGTGCACTATGTCCTCCTCAGGGGTTCCGCCCGGCTGGTATGTCAGGCTCAACAACTGCTCCTTTGGCAACTCCAGCAGAAGCCTTACGACATCTGTCAATGCAGTTCCCGGTGTTTCTGTCCCGTCCACATCCATGTTTCATCGGACAATGATCAATCCATTCAGATCCACTGATGACTGAATCAGACTCTATCTCATGACTCCTGTGTCTTTCTGCAGGGGATTACGACACATTATAGTTGATGTGTTGCAACAACAGGAACTGAATGGACACAGAAAACACAGTCACAATCCATTTGGTTAACACCAAATGTGTGTCTGTACTATGTTCTATTGTTTTTAGTCGTAAAAAATGCATTGTTATCAATGTATTATTATTATAATTAGTTGGCAACTAGTAGATGGTACTGCAATGTGGGTTACACATGTACACGTGTAATTAACGTGCTATTAAATCATCAGAAAGTTCAAAGGCATCAAACATACTTCGCCTTCAGTAGATATTTGGAAATAACTCACCACATTATTTAACAATGAAGAAGCAAGAAGTAGAAACGACCGTCTACAATCAATAAGGAAGTTACTTTTAGAGTCTAGCCCGCGCAGCCAATAGGAAGTCTCGTTGCTCCGACGAGAATATTTCACTGGTAATTATGTCAGCCGCAACGCCATTGGCTGCAGTAAGCGTGGCTTTGAGAGACATACCGTAAGACACGACACGTCGGGCAAGTTTAATCTTGAGCATTCAAACCTTTAGTCCCGCTTCAGCAAAATATCTGTGTGGACAGGAGGGACACATACAAACCGCTATATAAATATTTAGCAAATAAAACCATGTGATCATAAAAAAAAAAAAGCATAGAGGGGAAGCATAAGCTTGCCTTTTTCTTTTTTGTGTGCTGTCTGTGTATTTTTAAACATGGCAGCAACCACCAACCCTATATTTACCAGGGGTGGGGTCACCCCAGGCAGAGTACAGGCCAGCCTAAAACCCCTCCACAGAGCACAGACACGGCGTCTCCCTTCTCAGTGCATGGTTGAGTTTCATATGTTATGTTTGCTTTACGGCCACATCTAAAGCAGGGTTACAGTTTCTCTATAGAACACGTGGTTATGGTATATAGTCTTCATGTGTATGACTGTGTGTTATGTGGATACTACTGATTTAAAATGGATATTATGGATGTAGTATATATTGCCCAAAAACCCCAGCCCTGTGATGAAATGTCATCCTTAAACTAACAGTCTCACAGCCGACAGAGTTTAAAAATGCTACACACACACACACAAATATGCACACACCACACACACACACACACACACACACACACACACACACACACACACACACACACACACACACACACACACACACACACACACACACACACACACACACACACACACACACACACACACACACTAATACATACACATAAAGACACACACAAATATGCACACATACACACACACACTAATACATACATATAAAGACACACACACAAATATGCACACACACACACACACACACACACACACATCACACACACACACACACACACACACACACACACACACACACACACACACACACACACAGCCAGGTCTGTGAATGCATGTGTCTCCACAGCCCTTGGGGTCAACCTCATGGTTATGTAAGGAACTAGGAAACGTCCATCTTCATTGGGGTCAGCTCCTTTACAAAGAGACATGCTAGCCCGGTAGCCATGTTAGTCAGCCTTGGCCTTCAGCCCCGGGATAAACACACACACTACACATCGTTTAAATTTAGAAAATATGTCTGTCAGTTCTGCAAACACCGGCATTCGTTCTACACACATTCAGTCGTGTCGCGTCGAGCACAAACACTTCCGACTACCGAGAACCCGTCTCTATCCTGCACCGGCTGTTGGGAAAATGTGATGGTACATGATGTGTAAAGTTGTAGTTGTGCCAATGTGGTTTGTATGCTTTTATCTGTCACTTTGAAAGGAAAGGTTAATACACACACACACACACACACACTCACACACTCACACACACTCACATGACCATGATAAAAATAACAAATGCATAAATTTGTGTGCGCGCATGTGTGTGAATGTGTGAATCTGTGCTTGTGTGTGTGTGCATGCGTGTGTGTGTGTGTGTGTGTGCATTTGTGTGTGTGTGTATGTGCGTGTGCACATGTGTGTCCTGGCCGTGGGAGCGAGCTCTGGGGGAGACACAGAAGGGTCACATATAAGAGGCTTTGGGGCAGACGAGTGAAAAGGGGGCCCTTCTTGGACAGAGACGAGGGCTTATGGATGAAAGACTTATGAGTGGGGGATGCTCTATCTCTCTCTCTCTCTCTCATTCTCTTTCTCTTTCTCTCTCCCTCGCTCTCTCTCTTTCTCGCTCCCTTCCCCGCACATATTCTGTGTTGTGGCGTCCACACAGTATTGCGGATAACAAAGGTGGAGATACAAAGGGGGGGAAGACAGAAAGAGATACAAAGACAGATTGATAAGATAGATAATGGGGGATCTGGGCAGAGGGGAGGGGGAATAATTGAGACCTTGGTGGATTGATATTCAGTCTCTTTACAATTCAATATGAGAGAGAGAGAGAGAGAGAGAGAGAGAGAGAGAGAGAGAGAGAGAGAGAGGCCAGAAGAGCACGGTGCTCTTTTCCCAGCTACTCAATTCGTCACACATGCTAAGAGAATTTAACACACTCGCTCCTGTCAGACAAATATATGCTCACTCGCTCTCTCTCACTCTCTCTTTATCTCTCTCTCACACACACACACACACACACACACACACACACACACACACACACACACACACACACACACACACACACACACACACACACACACACACACACACACACACACACACACACACACACACACACTCATGGCCGTGCACTTTTTGAAACCCTACATCTGTAGTCGTCTGTGTACAAACTCTCTATTGATGATCTGAATGAAACACCTGCACCACCACCAGCACCATCACCACGAGGACACTGTCTGGTCCCGGACCCAAGACTCAAGGAAACGCTGCTGCATCGCTTTCCATAATCCCCTCATTATTGACGGTGATGGGAGAGCCATCATCCAGCCAGCAGCAGTACTTAGCTAAACACATAGCAGCACGCTAGTAGCAGCGGCCCCTGTGTGTTAGTTTATTATTGCCCTTCCTTCCATCGCTGATAAGAAGCAGAGAAACCGGCAGAAGGTCGTGGTGGTGGTGGACGGCTTGAGCCGGTGTGATGGTGGTGGTGGTGGTGGTGCTGCTGCTGCTCATACATCTCCGCCCAAAAAATCCCAGTTAACGCCCATGTCTCGCGACAAAGAGATACGTAGTCCTGGCGTGACACAGACACACTCACACACACACACACATTGATGCAAGTTTAGGATGTTTACCAGGAAAAAGCACAGATGAAGAGAGAAAAAGAAAAAGCAAACAAACAACCTGAGTTAATGTGACAGTTAACTAGCATTAATTCAGGAGCGGGGGACTCAATGAGGCGCGGGGCCCGGGGACATGAGCAGGGGATGGGGGTACGTGTGTACTGTACCACACTGGACCATGCTTGGCTGAGCATGTAGGCCATGCCAACAGAAACACACAATACAGCCTTCAGTGGTGGGGGAGGAGGGGGGAGAAGATGCAGGTCCACCCACCAATAGACACATAGACTAATGCACACGCACGTGTGTGTGTGTGTGTGTGTGTGTGTGTGTGTGTGTGTGTGTGTGTGTGTGAAAAATTGCACTTACACATAAATGCAGTCACGGAACACAAGGACACGTACACACACATTTGGACACACGCTTACACACACACACACACACACACACACACACACACACACACACACACACATACACACATACACACACACATACAGTGTGAGGCAGTAATGCTCATGGGGTAGGCAGCAGTAATGCTCATGGGGTAGGCAGCAGTAATGCTCATATCAAAAAATGTTCTTTGATCAGTGGGACAGGAAGGGCATTCGCCTCTGAGGAATTCACTAACTCTAGCCTTGCAAAAGCACATTCACAATAAATCAGCCGTGTTTGCACACAATGTTGATGTAAGAAGGCCGGCAATGGCTGATATTTTGCTCCAAATAATGTGCAGAATGCATGAATCGAATTAGTTCCAGTTTAATGTCCAGAATAGTATGACAGAGAGTTAGGGTTAGGGTTAGCCCTAACCCTAACCCTAACCCTAACCCTAAGTTAGGGCTAGGGTTAGGGTTAGGGCAAGGGCTAGGGCTAGGGTTAGGGTTAGGGTTAGGGTTAGGGCTGGGGTTAGGGCTAGGGTTAGGGTTTGGGTTTGGGTTAGGGTTAGGCATGAAGTAAGTTGCATGTATAATCCTCCCGTTTTAATTGCTTTTGAATTTGCATAGCTAATTTACATACCGGCGTCATTACTTTGAATTCACCATCCACGTATTCCCCATTTTAACTTCCGTTATTCAAAAAAGGGGAAAGTTTTCCCCACACAAGTACTTCATTTAATCTTTTTTTTATTAAATTTCATTGTCATTTTTAGACAGCACTTATTGTTTTAATGTGTTTAAATGTGGCTTTGACTCGACAGGAGCATATTGTCTCCCCCCGATTGGACAGCCTGGTAAAATATTCCGGAAGATGAAGAGGAAAAACACAGGAGTGGTGAAGAAGAAGAAGATGAATTATAAAAATGGAAGGAAGAGAAGGACAGGAGAAGGGCATGTGAAGGAGGAGAAGTTCCTCGAAGAGACAGGAGGCTGAGGAGGAGGAGGAGGAGGAGGAGGAGGAGTAGGAAGAGGAGAGAGAAGACGAGAGCCAAGACATGTAAGACTTTGGACGGGGGATGGTGAGGGGTGGAGGGGGGAGGGGGAGGGGGGGGTGGTTGATTGAGCTCTGAAAAAAACAAAACAGGGTTTAGATGTGGCGAGAGGGGGAGGAAGGAGGAATTCAAGGCTTTTTTTTTGGTTTGTTGTGGGAAGAGACACAGAGACACCCGGACGGGTGGAGGATGTTTTTAGGGGTATTTTTTGCACGCAGAGTGGACCCACTTTTGGCTCTGCCTGCCGCACGACGAGACCCACCGAACAAAAAAGCCCTCTGCCCAAAGACCCGCGTTGCACTTCCGCTGAAAACCCCGCGGATGTTCTTCCCCTTGTACAGCAGCAGATGCACGGAACTAAAGGATGCCGAGCATGAAAAGCGATGGGAAATTCATTAGATATTCCTACCCCCCTCCGATCGCCATAATCACCACAATTAGCAGACATCTGCAGTGACTCTAAAGCCGGGAGAGTGTGTGTGTGCGTGTGTGTATGTGTGTGTGTGTGTGTGTGTGTGTGTGCTCAGGCAATCAGAACAGCTTCAGCGAGGAAAGCGCGGACCCCTCTAGGATGGCCCCAACCAGGAGGGGAAGCATTCCATTAGAAGCCTGTGTGATTAATTGAGATGGAGGGTTCGCTCGTGGTAACGCAGGAGAATGCCGCTCAACAGGGGGAGGCGCGTGCCGCCATGTAGGCCCTGGGTCGAGGTGGTCCGGTGTGTGTGTGTGTGTGTGTGTGTGTGTGTGTGTGTGAGTGTGAGTGTGTGCGTGTGTTCCCATTATGGCCCTCTACAATCGGCCGTGTGAGGACAATAACCGGTGATGTTTTCTTGCGAAACCTGTGTTTGTTTCTCGGGAACATGTTTTAAGTGAATTCATGCTCACTGTTCCACAAGTTCATTGTTCAACCGTTTTCATTTCTCCAGACTCATTGACTCTCCCGAAAGCACACACACTCACACACACACACACACACACACACACACACACACACACACACACACACACACACACACACACACACACAAGACCCAAGAGCTGAGCATCTGAGACGTCTGGTTCTCCCCTCGCCAGACCCAGCACTCGTTTCTATTATCTCCGAATAACATCGTTAACGAGACAGTGAATCTGATATGTGATATCTTAACGTTTCACCGTGTACACACGGCAACCCGCCAAACCTCCTCCCCCCCATCAGAAACATTTACAACGCTGTTGATTCAAAATGGCTTCTCCTCGGATAACCCTAATGACAGAAAGTCGGAGAACTAATAACACGAAGCAGTGGGAGATGTCACTCTTAACTAGGCACAGTATGTCACTACCAAATGGTTTAGACGTGGGCTCAAAAAGAGGGAGGATAGGTTGTCATGGAAATCAGTGCAATACACACACGCACACACACACACATTCAGCAATCTTTCTACTGTGTTGCCGGGCACGGTGCCATGGGTATGTCTATGCTTGGCAGCGCAGGTACGGACCCGCAAGGAGCTGTTAGTTCATTGTTGTAATTAACACAGGTGTTTGTGCACGCATGTGGAGTGGGCACACACACATGCATGCACACACACACACACACACACACACACACACGCACACTTGCGGACACCACGAACGCATGCACACACACACACACACACACACTTATTCAGACACACACACACTTATTCATACACACACTTACACATATTCACACACCCACCCACACATTCATTCATTCATACACACTCACAAACATGCAGATACATGATCACACACACACATATTCATAATTATGCTCACACTCATTCATATAAACAAACACACACACACACACACACACACACACACACACACACACACACACACACACACACACACACACAAATCGCTCAGATATGTTACGGGCTCAACCAAGAGGAAGTGCAGATTAGGAGATTAAAGGAGTATCCAGCCAAGGCTGTTGCTCTCATTTGGAGGTTTAAATTTAGACAGTACAAAATGTAGGTGTTACTTCTAAGAGCCATCTATTCCCACACCGGCGATGCAAATGCAGTTTCCAACCGAATCACACCATAATCAGATGATAATACGCTGCTTTGTTGCGATGTGGTGCACCATTTATGCGAGGGGAGAGGAGAGACAGAAAAACGACAAAAAAATACTAAAATACAGGGTTTGAGGAGACTAGTCTAATTTGTGTCCGCGACATATTAACCTGTCACAATGCAATCCCCCGTTTACGAGCTAGCGAGTGTGTGTCTGGTGGCTTCCCTTCTCCTTGTTCAGCCTCCACAGCCTGCACCTCATAAAGACCTGTGTGTGTGTGTGTGTGTGTGTGTGTGTGTGTGTGTGTGTGTGTGTGTGTGTGTGTGTGTGTGTGTGTGTGTGTGTGTGTGTGTGTGTGTGTGTGTTGTCGAGCCGACACACTGTCATTGTGTACTGTGTGTGTGTGTGTGTGTGTGTGTGTGTGTGTGTGTGGAGAAATGTGTTCGATCACCATGGCTACTGCTCAGAGCAGAGCCCCCCTGCTGTGTGGTTATTGGGGGGTGGACGGGTGGTTTGGTTGTAGGTGGTGGGTGGTGGGTGGTGGGTGGTGGGTGGTGGGCGGGGTGCGATGGGATGTGGGGTGGGAGGGGGGTGTCTCCTGGTGCACTGCTCAGTACGCAGGTTAACATCTCAAATGTGCAATCACGATGGGTGCGTCTCTCACTCTCTCTCTGTCTGTATGTCGGGGTTCTATGTGTGTGTGGGTGTGCGTGTGTGTGTGTGAGATAAAGAGAGAGAGAGAGAGAGAGAGAGAGAGAGAGAGAGAGAGAGAGAGAGAGAAACAGAGTGAGAGTGTGTGTTCTCAAAACATTTTACATCCTCAAACCATCGGCATTCAAAAAAACACAGGCAGATGCAGATACATGAACACACACACACACACACACACACATATTCATACTTATACTCACAATCAGTCATACACACACACACACAGACACACACAGACACACACACAGCCAATACCAGCGGCCTATATATAAGGCGGTGTAGTGACAGTGGTATACTGGGTGTTACTGCGGAGGGGGCTGTGAGGGAGTAGGCCTTTTATGTGCTCCATATTCCATTCTATATCAGTGTGTGCGGTGTGGGAAGCAGTACACGGACACAGACATGCCTATACAGTGCAGTCTATAGTCCCGTGTATCCCTCTGCATACACAGGAATATCTAAGTAAGTACTCTATTGGAAGTATCCAGCTCTTCAATGAGAATATCTTCAAAAAAAAGATAAGCTAGTTATCCAGTATTCCCTGACCCCGTTAGTGCCAGAGGGGAACATGAGAAAGCTTTGAGCGCTATTGATTCAGCCGAGTACCACAGGGTCTGGAGAGGGAATTATCCATGCACCAATTCCCCCCCTGCTTCTCTTGTGCGGAGGATACCGCAGCTAGTGCCTTCGCGTAGGCCCATAGCTATACTGCAAAACATATGCACAACATCAGATCCCTGAAACACAGACATAGCATGTAAGGAATGCATGTGGGTCTATGACGACGTGGTACTCGTGTCATGACAAATATAATTGTTCTTCTTCCTGGTGTGTAGGCCTGCACCCGTCTCTACGGAGACAGAGACGGACACGATGACACGTCTTCACATATTTGGCATGAGGGTTAGCGTAGGACGCGTGAGAGCTATTTCTTCAGCATGCCGGTAATGTATGCATTGTGAATAAAAGTGCCATTTGAAAAGAAGTTAACTAAATTCATATCTTTTTAGAACATAGGCATTGTTTGATAGCCTAGACTCCCCCATCAGATTTCTACTGAATAATGTAAAAAAAAAGAAAAAAAAAAGACTCCCCTCCCCTCCACCTTATCAACCAATCACACGCTCAGTATTATCAAGCTATCTTCTCTGGGCCAATCGCAGCCCTCCCGGCGCTCCATGTAAAAGCGGGCGCCCTCCCCCCACCTCCTCTGCCCCTCAAACGGACGGTGCTGAGCGGTGGCGCTCAGACGGCGAGGAGGAGGCGGCGGAGGCGGAGGCGGAGGAGGAGGAGGAGGACGACGCCGACGCCGACTGGAGTTCGCATGGAGGAGGAGGAGGAGGAGGAGGAGGAGGAGAAGTGATCACAAGTGAAACGGCTCACCACTGTGGCAACTTTGAAGCAATCCACAGAAGTCTATAGGGACGTTTCATCCGTCTGTGTTGCAAGCAGGGGGGGCTTGCAATGTGTTTTTGTAAGTATGATATTGTAATAAGAGATGATAATAATAATAATGATAATAATAATAATGATAATAATAATAATAATAATATATAGACATATGCGATCATATCAATGATACGTTACTCGTCGTTATTTTTTTCCACAATAGAGTGTGTGCATGTTGATGAAATAGGACCAATTACATATCACAATTATTTATTTTGGGGTTAAGTCTATGCTCACGTTTTCCCGTGAGATTTTGCCTCTGGATGTAAACGTATAGGCTATTAAAAAGCTAAACATGTATGTATGTGTATTATGTCAGTGCCGGCCTCTTTACGCGCCGCCTAGCAGCGGATTCGTTCGCGAATTCCGCGAATTCGTTCGGAATTCGGGAATTCTTGAGCGAGAAAAAAAAAATGAGATGCATTTGATGATTCATTTCAATCGGAGGTGGTGGGGCGGGAAAACGCGGCGGTTAAACCGTCCGATTAAGTCGCACAACCTCTTTTTCTAATAATCAACAACTTTTAATCGGTGTCCTGCACTTTCCTTTTTGTTATAGGTTCATAATCAATGTATCAGTGTACGACGTGTGTTTACGCACGTAGATAAGTTTAACTGAAATACTTCAACTCTTACAAGGTTTAAAAAAACAAGAAAAACTCACGTGCGACGCAATGACGAATAAATTGCGTCGTACGAGAGACAGGCGGGCGATGACAAAAGCTCATAATCGCTCTCAGTTATAATTAAGCTTGACAATGCTCGCTTTGTCCGGACCATCTGTCTGTCGTATTGTCATTACACCCGCCTCTTGTCAAAAAGATGCACCTGAAGACAATAAAGATCTGTGATTATTCAGAAGCGTCCCCCTCCTTATCCATCCATTACCGTTACGCACTGTGCGATATGCGCGCGTAAAACGACGCCTTGACGCAGAAAATACGCGCGCTGACGCAGTTTTCAGCGACCCTGTTTTTGTAATGATAATTATCCGAAACATCTCTCGAAGCGTCTTTGATTACATATGCTAAGCTTCGACATAATTAGTTTTTTCGGTGTATCGGCTATTTTGGGAATATGTCCGCGATGCAAATGGCCACATGTCAGTCAAAAATGCCAAGGGTTTCTATAGCGCTTGGCCTCTTTTCCAGCCTAAGGCTACACTCAGAGTTTTGGATGGTTTTTTTAATGTAGGTCTTTCAAAAACTCATGCAGTGCTGAGTTTCTTGGTGCCAACACTACAGCGCCTTAAGGTTCATGAGCGAGGCCCCCCATACGTTCCTTTGCCATCTGGAGATTTTAGCTCCAGACGCTTAGTAGGCTCCAGCACATCACGTTAATGAGCACGGACAACATACAGTCTGCTAAAATTAACCAACATGTGCACTGTGGCCTTTCTTCCCCAAAAAACATTCTCTGTAACACAAAATTGTATTACACTCACTCCCAGCCCCTGCCACCCCACCCCCAACACACACACACACACACACACACACACACACACACACACACACACACACACACACACACACACACACACACACAGGATACGCAGACACAGGGCTGCGTGGTCCACCTAATTCACTTTAAGTGTCTTTCCACCGGGGCGAGAGAGTTAGCAGCGGACACGTCCACACTGTTCAATAGTGTAGTAGGCCTCTGTCTGCTCCAACACAGGTCAATGAATTATGCTCTCATCTCAGGATGGAAGCACGATATCAGAGAGACAGAGAGAGGGGGAGGGAGAGGGAGAGAGAGAGAGAGAGGGAGACGGAAGTGTTCCACGTGACCATTGGTGTCCAGACGGGAGCGTCAACGTGGAGCCCCTTTCACGTATCGACACACGAGACGACCTTTCACCTCGAAGCACCGCTGCCTTTCATAGGCTCCCTGCGTATTGTTGTGGCTCAAACCAGCCCCTATTCTCCCGCTCCAAGGGTTTTTGTGGTTAAACGTCGCGTTCCTGTCAGGTTGCAGTCCTCCTCACCATCCATCCATCCAAGCGATCATTAATTAGTCCGATGGCGATTATTGGTATTAGTTGTTGTTGTTGTTTGATATCATGTGAGACCTAATTAAACAGGGAAATGCAACGATGGAAACAAACAGCATCAAATTCAGTCTACAAATAATCCAACATCAAGGTAGGTTAGCTTTTTGGACATCCAACCAAGTTCATTAGGATTTCAGTGTGTGTTGATGTGTGTGTGTGTGTGTGTGTGTGTGTGTGTGTGTGTCTGTCTGTCTGCGTGCTGCAATGGTGGGCTTAGGTAATGGATAGACCTCTTCAGCCTGAGGGGGAGGGGGTTATTCCATACAGCCTTTTGAGATGAGTAGATGACCCTTGACCCCTAGTCTAGCCGTAGGCTCAGGTCAAGCCAGGTGGCTTTCAAGAGCTGATTGGCCAGTTCAGTAGCATGCGACATTTGAACCCCTTTTCACTTCGAAAATCGAATAGACCTTTTTTCCACTTAATTGGCAAACCTATTCACCCTGTCTGTGTGTGTGTCTGTGTGTCTGTATAACTGCATGTGTGTGTGTGTGTGTGTGTGTGTGTGTGCATGTTACAAAATTATTTGCATGAGTCTTGGTCATGGGTCTAGATTTGCGGCAAGGTCACGGTTCAGGGAATGCTGATTAAGGAGGTTAGGAGGACAACTTAACAATCATTACACATTCCTTCTCTCTCATATTGTGTTCTCCTGCTCAAACCTAGCATGAAATAAGGTACATTCGTCCCTGCATTCTTCACTAATCTCACTGCGGTCCACACCTTCTATTTCTTTTCTTTTTTCCCCTCCCCAACTTCTCCTGAGGACGCACTGAGCATGTGCAAGGCTAACTAAACCGAGACATCAGTCCAGACTGCCTCGTGCTTCAAACACCTCTTTTATCTGCGGGTTCAAACCGATGCGATACCAGCCTCCCGTATCCCAGATAAATGAATTTGTAACGTGGCTCAGACAGACAGATTCAGGTCTGCCATCGCCAACTTACTTCCATCTCTCTCCAGATCTCTTATTTCTTTTCAATCTGGCGTGTTTCTGAAGGCTTCTTCAACCATGAAAGCGTTTGGTTTATTATTTAGATGAAAAAAAAAAAGACTGAAGGTCTTAATCGTCGAGTCTTGTTGTGGGGCTGATATAGCAACAGCCCATTTCCATTCTGTCACAACATGGCGTCTGTTGTGTAGGGGCCACACACAAGAAAATTCCCCATGGAAAATTTGGACTCTTTCCCATTGTTCCAAAAGGAAGAAAAAAAAATGGGGAGCTTCATATGGAAGTTTGAAATGCCAGGAAATGACAGACATTCTTTGTGGACTGTTTGAAAATAAACTTGCGGCTCCTCCCGCCCCTCCCAACGAGTTGAGGAATAGACGGAATAGAAGCGAGGATTATAATCCCTGCAATCCCTTTACGGTTGTATTAGTACTTTCTGCGTGTGTATCCCCCGTTTAATATATTGGAATTTCGAGTTAAACAGGCTGTTGTTGTCTCATGGGATTTAGGCCTGTTTTTTTCTTTTTTCTTTCCCTCCATTTCCTCCCCTTCAATCATACGGGCTCTTGAGGGTTTTAT
Source organism: Coryphaenoides rupestris (assembly GCA_002895965.2). Lineage (NCBI taxonomy): Eukaryota > Metazoa > Chordata > Actinopteri > Gadiformes > Macrouridae > Coryphaenoides > Coryphaenoides rupestris. The sequence continues at coordinate 308,558 of PIJE02000309.1, forward strand.
ATGTCGTTTGTCCTGACGTCGCCTCACTTGACCCGCTTTAAGGCGACACACTGCTATAGCCTCGCGCCATTCTTTATGAGGTGTCACACACAGTCGTGAGGCCCGGTTGCCAAGGACAGGGGTGGCCGGAACGCCGAGCGGTGCGTTGCGTTGCGTTCAGTGTTTCGCTGCGCCCAGTTCGCCTGAGGAGACAGAGAAGGACTCCAGCTCACTCCATTCATCCCGATGCGGCAATCTGTAACAATTCTTCAGGGTTTTTTCTGGGGTTTTTTGGGCTGAGCCAGGTGAAATCGTATAAATAAGACTCAAGAGGAGAAAAACGCACAACGAAACGCAATCACAGAGTCTTTTCTTCAAACTCTCACACTGAAAGGAGATAAAGGAGACATTAAATGCATTACACAGGTTTTAGGTTTTTTCTTCTTCAATCTTTCCACATTATTTCTAAGTGTAGAAATAGGCAACGGGTGTCCATATTTTCTTGGCAGCGGCGTCTTCTCTCTCTCCTTCTGAAAAGCCTTCGATTGCCTCCCACTCCCCCCCCCCCCCCCCCCCTTTAGTTTTTCTCTCTCTCTTTTTTTAGACTTAATAACAGGTTTTATTGAACAGACTCTTCCTTCTCAGCTGGCCAGGCTGGGGGCCCTGGCTCCCCTCACACTTCACTTCACTCCCCCTCCTCCCCCATCTCTCCCTCTCTCCCTCCTCCCCCATCTCTCCCTCTCTCCCTCCCCCCCCTCTCTCCCTCTTCCATCTCTCTCCTTCCTGTCTCTCTCTCTCTCTCTCTCTTTTCGCTCTCTCTCTCCCATCACCCCCTCCCCCATCTCTCTCTCTCTCACTTTTTCCCCATTTCTCTCTTTCCCGTCTCTCTCTCCTTCTTTTCTCCCTCCCCCATCTTTCTCTCTGTCTCTGTCTCTGTCTCTGTCTCTCTGTCTCTCTGTCTCTCTCTCTGCCTCTCTCTCTGTCTCTGTCTCTCTCTCTGTCTCTTGTCTCTGTCTCTCTGTCTTTGTCTCTCTGTCTGTCTCTGTCTCTCTCTCTGTCTCTGTCTCTCTCTTCCTCTAACCTCGGTCTTCCTCCTGTTGGTTTTTTGCCCACCACGAGGTCACTGGTGGTTCCCAGGTTTTTGACCAATATAGCGTGCCTGGCCGGCTGGTTGTAGCGTGGCTGGTTGTAGTGTGGCTGGCTGTTGTAGTGTGGCTGGCTGTAGCATGACTGGATGGCTGGTTAGCTGGCTGGCTGTAGCATGGCTGGCTGTAGCGTGGCTGGTTGTAGCGTGGCTGGCTGTTGTATTGTGGCTGGCTGTAGCATGACTGGATGGCTGGTTAGCTGGCTGGCTGGCTGTAGCGTGGCTGGTTGTAGCGTGGCTGGCTGTTGTATTGTGGTTGGCTGCAGCATGAATGGATGGCTGGTTAGCTGGCTGGCTTGCTGTAGCATGACTGTAGCTGGCTGGTTGTAACATGGCAGGCTGGTTGTAGCGTGGCTGGCTGGCTGGCTGTAGCCTGGTTGGCTGGTTGTAGCGTGGCTGGCTGGCTGTAGAGTGCCTGGCTGGCTAGTTGTAACATGGTAGGCTGGTTGTAGCGTGGCTGGCTGGCTGGCTGTAGCCTGGTTGGCTGGTTGTAGTGTGGCTGGCTGGCTGTAGAGTGCCTGGCTGGCTAGTTGTAACATGGCAGGCTGGTTCTAGCGTGGCTGGCTGGCTGGCTGTAGCCTGGTTGGCTGGTTGTAGCGTGGCTGGCTGGCTGTAGAGTGCCTGGCTGGCTAGTTGTAACATGGCAGGCTGGTTCTAGCGTGGCTGGCTGGCTGGTTGTAGCGTTGGCTGGCTGGCTGTAGAGTGCCTGGCTGGCTAGTTGTAACATGGCAGGCTGGTTGTAGCGTGGCTGGCTGGCTGGCTGTAGCCTGGTTGGCTGGCTGGTTGGCTGGAGGTCTGGATGACCTGGCCCGCCGTGTGAGACAATGGCAGCGTGGCTGCAAGAGGGGGATGAAAGGGCAGTGGGGCGGGATGTGTGGCCACTCCTCCTTTACAATGGGAACCCTCCTTAGTGAGGTTGTAGAGCAAATAACCTCCTTGTTGTGTCTCTCGTCCTTTCTCTTTAACAAGCCTTGTTTTGTTTGCCTGTCCTGGTTTGTGTGTGTGTGTGTTGTGTGATGTGTGTGTGTGTGTGTGTGTGTGTGAGTGTGTGTGTGTGTGTGTGTGTGTGTGTGTGTGGTGTGTGTTGTGTGTGCGTGTTGTGTGTGTGGTACACACCAGACAAAGTGGCGGCTGTGTTGTGCACCTGTAAATCTGTGTGTGTGTGTGTGTGTGTGTGTGTGTGTGTGTGTGTGTGTTTGTACATCCGTGGGTGTGTGTGTGTGTGTGTTTGTGTGTGTGTGCTTGTATATGTACACCAACAACAACAAAAAACCCAACATAGTTACTGCTAGGCCCTATACTATAGCATGTTGTCGCTTAGCTCTAATAGATCTAATTATTTCCTTGTAGATATGTTGGGCAGACAGACATGGAGTGACCCATATATCCATATAGCTCAGAACAGACCACGGTCAGAGACCAGCCCTTTATGGGAACACAGGTTCCAATTGAATTGAACGATGGAAATACTATGCGGTTGTCTGCCAGCATATCTCTGTCTATTTGGGGGGGGAAAAGAATTCAGTGCAAACCCAGTGTGGTGTTATCTCCTCGGCAGTAGCTGGGGAGGGGGGGGGGGGGGATGAAGGAGTCGAAACCACAGGCATCTTTTACAGCCCCCCCCCCTGCTCCTCAGACAACCTGCTCTCACACATTTCTCTTCTGCCTTGCTTGGTTTATGACATCATAAATTCCTCCATTTCCTCTGCCCCGGCCCTAGGTGGGTATAAAGGGGACATACCTGGCCAGTCTGTCTGGTCCCCCCCCCCCTCTCATCTTGTCCATCTCACTCTGCTGTCCGGAGTCCTCACTTCCTGACGCCCGGTGAGATTACCCACAGATACAAACGAGAGACAACTTCCCTTAGATCTCAAAGCCCCCGTAAACAAAGGGCTTTTTATTTGGCAAGTGTGTTATGTGGCAAAGGCTAAGGCTGTGGCGCTGTCGGATTGCTAAAAGCCCATGTTTGAACTTTAACTTCAGAGTCGGCCTGTCTCTACCACCTACCCCCACCCCGTCCTCCAAGTTTGTTGCCTGTCTCTCTCTCTCTCTCTCTCTCTCTCTCTCTCTCTCTCTCTCTCTCTGTCTCTCTCTGTCTCTCTCTCGGTGTATAGCGTGCACGACACTTAAGACTCTGGGGGCCATCGATTGCCCACCACTTTGTCGTCGAGAAAACCCAGATTGTGGAGTGGGGAAAAAAAAGGGAAGAAGAAGAAAGAGGAGAGGATTAAAGAAGAAAGAGGCAGGATTAGGAGCGACGTCGTATAAGGTCTTTTGGAAACGCTCGACATTCACGTGGATCTGAGGCTCGGACAGGGGCTCATCGAGGGGAGGTGGGGGGGTGGGGTGGGGGGTGTGGAGGGGGGGGGAAACAATGCACGCACCAGCACGACAACATTCCTCAGGGTTAAAAAGGTCAGGGGTCGACCGGTGACCCCACTCTGCCAATCAGACCCGAGGCACTAACTTACTCCTCCCTTCCCCCCCTTTTGTTTTTACTTTATGTCTTTGCACTTGCTGAACGCAGCCGTGCACTTGTTGACCGCGGCGGCCATGTGCTCTGCGCGCCGCTCATAGACTCTGTGTCCATAGAGGCTTCAACGCTCCGTACTTCATGACTACTTTACGAGCAGACTTCCCAATCAGTCACTTGAAAAGATGTAACAGGCGGGAGAATTAAGAATCTGCAGTAGAGTCTGAAAATAAACGTGTTTCAGAACGCAGGCGTTTCAAGTCAAACAAGTGAGAAAGGCGTAATGGGTTTAAAATAGATTGGAGATAATATTTTGACACACGGCATTTGTGCATAAGCATAAAACGAGGGAGCTGAGACTGACAGGAAGAAAAGGCTGGAGAGAGAGAGAGAGAGAGAGAGAGAGAGAGAAAAAAGTAAATGTTTACACCCCGAGTCAGATTCTGTTAGATATTTCAGTAATTACACTGGCAAGGCACAGCAGCCGGGGTTTTACTGGGCCAGTTGTTGCAGGTTTTTGTAGCCGTTTAACGTTTTTTTGGGAGGAGGGAGTAGGAGGAGGGGGGGCGGCGGAGGGAGCGGCCCCCGTATACCATGTGACACGTAATACCGCAGCCAGATGTTGAGAGGAAGCCCGGCTCTGTGGCGGGATGTGAACCATCACACGCCGCATCTGGCCCGGCCTGCCCCGTGGTGATCGCTGCGCATAAAACACACTGTAATTACCACGCAATAGAGATACGCGCTGTGAGTGACAGGGGATTCAGGTAGTCGCGTAAACTCCCGCCCTTTTCGGTCCGAGATGAGTAATCGACACATTGCCCTGAAACATTCCCCAATTTTATTTCCACGTGTTAATGTTCCTACGGATATATAAATCCTAATAACCAGCACATGTATGCACATTGTTTACGTGCAAAACTTCATAAAGTTTTGTACGTAAAGATTTGTGTGAGACTGCGAGTAGAGTATGCCTGTTGGTCTTTTAACATCTCTAGAAAGGAGAAAAAAAACGAAACGTGCCAATTAGCTCGCTAAAATGCTACTATTAAAGTGAGATAGTGTGCGAGGCCCCCTATACAGGCAGACCCCAACGTCTGGGAGTCATTATGAATGAATGTACAGTATATACTGCAGAGTGGACCCACGGCTGCATTAAATGACTCGCCCACGGGCCCCGGTGGACCACCCGAGACACGCACCGCTGCCACTTCCTCCTCCTCCTCCACCACCAGCACCGCCATTTTACTGGCATGGCGTTGGCCCTTGGAAACTTGCGAATGCACCGATGTGTGTGTGTGTGTATGGATTATTTCTAGTTTCCATTCTTCCAGACAGGAATAGCTACAGCTACAGCCTGCGTCTAGGTTTGTTACTCCACACAACGGGGAATACTACTAGTACTACTGCTTCTTCTGTAGTAATACTTTGTGGTCGTCTTGCGGTCGTCGGCCTTGTGAACTGTAGGTGACTTTTACATGATAATTTGGACTTAATGTCAATCCATGAAGAGAAGTCTCAAGTAGTAGAGCCAAGTCAATTAACCTTTGCTAGTTTATTAAGCGTACCACGTAGCTAGTTGTGTGCTAACCTTCGGCGAGGAAGAGACAGACGTCTCCCCGCCCTCCACCCTCCACCCTCCAAACCCTTCTGAAACCCTCCTTTGTGGAGGCGGCAGTGCGGCCTGTACAGACTCTGCGTGGCTCTCAGGGGCCGCGGGTGGAGGAACAGTACGGTGTGCGGGGGCCTGCGGGGGGGGGGTGGCGTCGGGTGGTGGGGGCACCTTTTATCGTGAGCGGGGAGCAAAGGCTGTTGGCCATATGGTGTAATTATGGGCTGTTCCAAAAGATTATCTCCCTCCATCAACACAGCGAGTGCGTGTGTGTGTGCGTGTGTGTGTGTGTATGTGTGTGCGTGTGTGTGTGGGGGGAGGGGGGACGTATAAGCAGTGTTTATGAGCAGGGTGTGTGAGCATATTTCTGTGTGTGTGTGTATTTCTTTTATGTATGATAGGAATCAGTGGCAAACTAATATATACTGTATTTATAGATTTTTTTTCTCTGATTTTATTCTTTGTTTGTGCTCAATAGCCAGGAGATATTTGTGAACCTTACAGGTATTTACTTTGTCTGTCATGCGCTGTGTGTAGCCATAGACGGTATTGACTGGTTGGTAAGCACACAACGGCGCTGATAACGGGAACGCTGTGTGATTATGTCTGTGTGTGTGTGTGTGTGTGTGTGTGTGTGTCTGTCGCGCGTGCACGTGTGTGTGTGTGTGTCTGTCGCGACGGAGCCCTAGCTTTTAGCCTCCTATGTAATGTGAGGACCCTGTGGGCCTGCCACTTTGACCCGCGTTCACACACACACACACACACACACACACTCGCAGTCCCTCCACACAAAGGAAATATTCAGCCGTAGATCGGGGGTCCCTGCGAGGGCGTGACATTGAACTGGGGAGTGGGGGGATTAAGGAGGAATGCCTGATGGCTGACACTGGGGTTGCCATGGCAAAGACCCCTAACTCTCATTTCCCTCAAACCTACGCCTATTTTTCATTTCAGGTCTCATTGTGGGGGTGATGTGTTTTGTTGTGTGTGTGTGTGTGTGAGCGCGCGTGTGTGTGTGTGGTGAGGATGTAATACGTCTTATATATTCGGTGCCGTGTCTGTGCTCTTTTGATTTGATTTAATTCCATTTACCATTTACCGATTCAGCCTTGCAGCAAACAGTCCTTTTCAAGCGATCATGCTTGAAAATTAGATTATGTTTGTGTATTATGGAGTTCACATGTCGTTCACAGTTTGCCCGGTAATTACATCGTCGTTAGCATTACACATTGGGCTTCTTTATTTCAGTTTTTTTCATACGGATGGATCAAATTCCTGGGGACATTGTTCGTCCGTATGAACCACACATTGTCTGCATTGACCACAGACGACTCAGAATCCCTGCATGCTGCTGATCAGTCTCCCATTGTAGCCCGGCCATTAGCATGCTATCCTGACGTCAGCCTCCTAACCGCCGGAGCTCTAGAGTCGTAAAGCCCTGGCCTATAGCGTCCACCTCCTCTGTGACATCAGCTCCTTCTCCTCCTCCTCCTCCTCCCTCCTCCTCGTCTGTCAAAGGAGGGAGGAGGTGATGATGAATGAAACACATATATCAGCATTCATAATCCTGACGTCAGCAACGATCCGATTGCGCGCCGCCGCGGGCAGAGAGAGACTAGGCTAGCGGGCGTTTGTTTGTCCCACGCAGCGCCGTGTCGGTGACAATGGCAGCACTCAGGCTGTGGTCGGGCGAAAGGGCTGAATGCCGCACAGTAGGACTCCCAAGCATTGTCTCCACGCCACCCCCACCCACCCCCCACTCCCACCGCCCTCCTCACCCCAGCGCCCCCCACCCCCCCGGACCCATACCTCCTTGCACCATCCACCAGCACCACCACAAGCAGGCTCCAATAGGCTCCCAGTTTAGTATGTTCGTGATGTTCGTGAGGGTCTAACAATGACAGAAACAAAAGAACCATAAATAAATATTGATGCAGATCTTCCATTTTAAATGAGCCCTAGTAGTTTAGTTGGTTCAGAAGTTCCACTCGCAAAACCTTTTTTCCATGACCATGTCAACAACTGAACAGTGCCTCTGACATCCTGTGTGTGGTGTGTGTGTGTGTGTGTGTGTGTGTGTGTGTGTGTGATGTGTGTGGTGATGTGTGTGTGTGTGTGTGGTGTCTGTGTGTGTGTGTGTGTGTGTGTGTTGTGGGTGTGTGTGTGGTGTGTGTGTGTGTGTGTGTGTGTGTCGCAGATGCTGCCGTGGAACCAAGCTCGACCAAGCCACTCGTGCCCGGAGTGTTTGTCAACTGCTGAGACGACGTCAAAACACAACAACAAAATCTTGTTTTAATATTTGATGATGGTATTCTGTTGTGTTCAAGCAGATAAGTATTGGATATTTGTGGTCAGTGGTTCCGCTGGTTAAGCACCAGCAGTAGCGCGTCAGGCACTGTGCACGTAGGCTTGTGTTGGTGTTGTGTCTCAGCGAGGCTCATGGTCCCTGGTGGATGAGTCGGGGTCATTCCTCCTTCCTGCCCTCTGGACAGTGAACTCATTCTGTCACAGTCTTCTCTGCGTCACCCCCCCAACACTCATCCCCACCCCCTCTGCTCTGTGACCTTACCCCTCGGTTGTCTGAGACCTGTCTCTGCCTCTCTCTCTCTCTCTCTCTCTCTCTCTCTCTCTCTCTCTCTCCTCTCTCTCTCTCTCTCTGTCTTTGTCGTCCATCAGCACGCACCCCTCTCAGCCTGTCCTCCGGATGTGTCAGCTCGGCTTACCATCACCCCCCCCCCACCCGCCCCCTTCTCCCCCTTCTCCTCCTTCATCTTCTTTTTCTTCTTCTTCTTCTTCGTCTCCCGACTTCGGACTCTGTTTGCTCGCCACGGTGAACATTCAACGCTGTCGGTGAGTTTTGGTATGGATCACATAGAAACCATCGACCGTTGACTGTGCCCTGTGGCGTGGCCCCCGTCCGACGAGACCCCACCCCAGCCCCCCTGGACCAGCGGCTTCCCGTGCGAGGATGGAGAAGAGGGAAGAGGCGGGTGGCGGTGGGTGGGGAGGACTCTGACGCAGGGGACAAACACTAGGCTAGGCTAGGCTAGGGACGCACGCAACGGAGAACGAGATGTAGCGTAGACCGTGTACAATCATGCACATTGCACATCATCAACACTGATCTCACACTGTTTCCAGTGTCTTGTCCTCCACCACACCACCACACCACCACAACCCCCCCCCCCCACCCCTATCCGAAAGGAGCAAGGGTCACAATCAACATTCATTGCTGTCGCTGGGTTGGACTGTGTGGAAAAGCTCACTGAACAATGAGTGCAACTGTGGCCCAGATCTGCCTGACTCTCTCTCTCTCTGTCACTCTCTGTATGACTGTGTGCAAATAAAACTGAAAACAACCGGATGTGAAGCGCTGTGATGTCTTTATTTATATAACTAACTTGTTTTTCAGCTCTGTGTCTCTCTGTCCATCTATCGGTCTCTTTATCCCCCCTCTCTCCATCTCCGTCTGTCTATCTGTCTTTTTCTCTCCCCCTCTCTCCATCTCCGTCTGTCTATCTGTCTTTCTCTCCCCCTCTCTCCATCTCCGTCTGTTTATCTGTCTTTTTTTTCTGTCTGTCTGTCTGTCTGTCTGTCTGTCTCTCTCTCTCTCTCTGTCTCTGTCTCTCTCTCTCTCTCTCTCTCTCTCTCTCTCTCTCTCTCTCTCTGTCTCTCCTTGCCCGGCCCTCTTAAGTCTTCAGGGGAAGGAAGAGAGAAGGAGGGAGCTTGAGATGGAGATAGCAGAGGAAAAGAGGGAGAGGGAGAGAGACGCAAATAGACTCCGAGCTGTGTGCTTGTCCTGTCCTCCTCTCCTCTAATTGGGGGTTGTGTGTGCAGCAGGAGGGGAGGAAGCGCAGTGAATGTGTAATCATTCGGAGTCTCATCTCCGTTAGATGTTTCATTCTTCTCTTTTTTTTTGGTTTGTCTAAATTATACCCAGGTGGCATTCAGGTTAACCGGTGGCCCCCTTGTGGCTGAATGACATTTTAGACACATGAGAAGGGAGGGCACTAATAACCATGGAGCAGGTTATCAATCCCACCGAGGATAGATAGTGTAGTGAGTGACTTATGGTAGATATGGCTAGCTGTGGTCGTGCCTGTATAAACTCCACTGTTGCACTATACACCCACCCGGTGCATCCAATTAAAAGCCAATTTTCCGAAAAACCTTATGCAATTCAGGATGCTTTCCTCCCTCCTCCTTATCTATCCGTGGGTTGAGTTTCATGAGACACTGTGCCCGTTGGCCGTGTGTGTGTGTGTGTGTGTGTGTGCCCAGTGATAGAAGACCTGTCTGGTTGTCTCAGAGTGCAATATGTTATTTTCCTTTTTACCAACGCTTGGTGGAGGAGCACAGGCGGTGGTGTAACGCTTTGGCTCCCCTGGATCCACACACATCATTCCCGTAAGCTCTCTCCTAGCCACTGTCTCTCTTTTCCTCTCTCTTCTGGTGCTCTTCCTCTCTTATCTCTTTCTCTCAATCACTCTTTCTCTCCCTCCTCTATTCCTTGGCCTACCGTGTGATTTGTCTCCAATACATTAACAATTGAAATGTGCATTGTGTTGCTTAATAAAGTTACATTCATCCAAAAATATGTTGTTTGACCTGGGTTTTTTGTTTGCTTGTTTTGTTTTTTAAGATCTCGTCAAATATTCATTTGCCAAACAACCCGTTGGCCCCATTTTTCTATGGCCCTTCCATTTACACTTTCTCGGTGGTGTTATATGGGCCTAAACTGTCGTTATCATTTAACATCCAGAGGCCTCGGCAACCCCAACTCCTGCTCTCAAAAAGTCTCTTTGTATTATTCATAGGAAAGCACTTTGCGCAGTCGTGCAGAGAGGCTGTGGTGATGTAACGGTGGCTCTGGGTCATTTGGGGTGGATTCGGGCCTGCAGCCTTCGACGAAGCATCATTTAGCCACGCTGTTGGCATTACTCGATTTAAAGCAAGGATGTTTAACACATTGTACAGTAAAACATCCCCAATGGTGTACTTGTTTGAGGTGCTATAATCCTTCCAAGTGGCACCACCTAGAGGTGAACATAGGCAACTGCATCCATTCCACCACCTGAATTATAAAGCTCAGTAAAGTAAAGTCTTTTATTTTTATATCACAAACAAACACATCATACAACTTACAAAAACACAGATGCATACAAAACAATCCGGAATGATTTGCGTCATGGATACAGCCCTTCTGTTTCCCTAATAAGTGTCTAAGCTATTTCTACTTCCACCTGCACACAACTTCTTCCC
>PIJE02000309.1:321527-361527 GCA_002895965.2 Coryphaenoides rupestris
ACTAAGACAAAAGATGCATGGGTGTAGAATGTAATGAATGAAAAGCTGAGGCAATACGAATGCTGAGTAATCGAGGCAGTTGTACCACACCTTCACACACATTCCCGAACAGGTGAAACAGGTGAATGGCGATGGTGCAACTCATCAGGTATGATGATGCAATTGGGGAAAGCACCATGTGTGCGTATGTGACACGTGTGTCCTGCGATAATTGATTAAGCATACGCATGTGCATTGATGGTGTTGACGTTTCAAGTCTCAAGTTTCAAGTATTTTATTGTCACTATACTTGTGTCAGTTTACACAAGTATAAGCAGTGAGTGGAAATCTTATGTATAGGTGGAAGGTTGGTCATTCAAAAAATAGCTTTCTAGGTCAGAGGAACACTTGCAGTCTTGTCTTCCACCTTGAGTGCATGAGTGAGAGTGAAATAGGTCAATGTGGTGAAATGTAACGTTTGTGAATTCTTTCTACAGCCACAGCCTTGTTCATGTCACGCATTGCGTGCTATTGTATTGGTACTTATAATTAATTATAGATGCTGTATAGGATGGGATTTATTTGTTTGTTTGCTTTGGTTGCACTGTGAAGCACCTTGAGATTGTCTCCGACAAGGAAAGGTGCATATCATTATTACAATCAATATTATCGAGGCAAGTTTGATTGAGATGCCTAGAAATCTACAGTTAAAAATGTAGAAAGATAGAAAGAGAAGATGAACATAGATGAACACATTTATCTATCTCTATGTATCTATCTATCTATCTATCTATCTATCTATCTTTCTATCTGTCTATCTATCCATATATCTGGTAGTGTGACAAGCAGTCAGGGGGAAGTAGGCTGTCTGGGTTTCTGTCAGCCGTTCCATCTGACCCAAATACATTCAGCTTTGCACGTTTGTTCAAGGGCCTTTTCTGATCTTCTGCCCTTAAGCCCCCCAGCCCCCTCACCCCATCCCCGCCCACATCTGACTTATCAAACCCACATTTTGCACAAACGCTCCATTTGAACGATTGATCTAAGGTCAAAGGTCAAAATCACTGTTTCACAATTGTACATGTGCATGAACCACGAGGGCCATGACGGCCCTAAGCCATAACTAGCTACCGCTTATAGCTAGAAACAGCCCTGCCTAAGACCTATGGTGGGTTTTTGTTACGGTTGACAGAAGAAGGCTAATTAAAGGCGATGGTTCGATCCGAAGTGCCGAGGTGTCCCTGAGCAAGACACCTCACCACCCTAACTGCTCCCAACGAGCTGTCTGTTGCCTTGCCTTGCCTTGCTTGCAATATCGTAAAGCGCTTTGGATAAAATCTCTATATAAATGCAATCCATTTACCATTCGCAAGATAGCTGGAGCTACTAGTCACAGTATCCGTGTCTTCAAACTGTGTGTCTGACTGCCACACACTCGATCCTCTTAGAAGGCATACAGATGGCATGTGTGTGTGTGCCCACCATGCTGACTGTGCTGGTTTGGTGTTGGAACTAATGAGCATCACGTCAGACATCATTCATCATTAATCTGGTATTTCCCCACACATTGTACAACTCCTATACCTCCATGCCTGGTGCGGTGTACAGTTTCTGGAAGTTTCTTGGCAGGAGAGAAGTTGTTTTGTGACTTTGTGAAAGGTTGAGAGAGCATAGTGACGGTGCTTGTTTTGGATTTCTTCTTTTCTTCTTCTGCTCTGTAGGTCCTGTGAGGTTTTGCTGCAGACTACACAGAGAAGCAGCATTCCCAGAAGCTACTACGACGGTACTGGACTCGAAAGGACAAGGCTGTCTGTCTGCAGGATAAGAGTTGTGATGTAAGGAGTATAGGGCTTGACTCTATGCAACAAATATACTACACAAAGCACACACAAATAAACACGAAGGGATTACAAAAATGTATTTGAAGTGATGACAGTAGATTCTAACGACATCACTTCCTGTCATGGTTTATTTCAGTTCCAGAGCGGTGCAGGGAAGGCTTGTGTGTGGTATAACATTGACAGCGAGTGGGTCCAGGTACACACTGGAGTGAGATTTATTAGATTAGATATGCATGTTTTGGCTGTCAATCTTATCTCTCAATAACAATGTCAGTATAAGTAGACTATGGCTCAATTGTGGGGTTTTTTCTGAATTGCCAGAAACAAGAAAAACCTCCAGAAAAAACCCCAAATTGGAGGATCACATCTGCAACTAAAAAGCAAACGTACATGATTAGCTTGTTGTTCAGTTAATTACATTACATAGTACTTGGCAACAAAGGTTGCAATATTTCCTTTTTGCAAAATTCATTGTGGTTAATTTACTACACATATGCTGTAAATCCTTTGTAAATGCTATATATGATAAAATAAGAGATAAGATTTTATTGCATAGCAATATAACAGTAGAATAATAAAAAATTATATAACAGATTTACAAATGTACAGTAAGTCTAGAGAAATATAAAGATATAGGTAAGATAAGATTGAAAAAAAGCAAAATATGTATGTATGCAAAATATATGTAGGCCTATTTGCATTATTATTATTATTTTTCTTATAATAATTATAATTATAATAATAATAATAATTATTATTATTATTATTATTATTATTTTCCCAGACCATACATACCAACAACAATACAGGCAATATGATCACAACTATGGATCACAACCATAGATCACAACCATGGATCACAACTATGGATCACAACCATAGATCACAACCATGGATCACAACCATAGATCACAACCATAGATCACAACCATAGATCACAACCATAGATCACAACCATAGATCACAACTATGGATCACAACCATAGATCACAACCATAGATCACAACTATGGAACACAACCATAGATCACAACCATAGATCACAACCATAGATCACAACCATAGATCACAACCATAGATCACAACTATGGATCACAACCATAGATCACAACCATGGATCACAACCATGGATCACAACCATAGATCACAACCATAGAACACAACCATAGATCACAACCATAGATCACAACTATGGATCACAACCATAGATCACAACCATAGATCACAACCATAGATCACAACTATGGATCACAACCATAGATCACAACCATAGATCACAACTAAAGCAGCCGAGACATGTCGCCGGTTCGTTGTCCTCCGCTAGGTGTCGCTGTTGTTCCAAGCCCATGGGAAGGATCCACAGTGTGAACGGGCGACTCCTCGGTGTCCTACCGGAAGAACACAGTGTGGTGTTTATGTCCACGGAGCTGCTGTCGGATGATTTCTTTGATTTATTTTTTGTTAGCGCAAAGAGTAAAATAATCGTTAGACAACATGACTTTAACAGTAGACCTAACCCTGCCACAAATGTTGACATTAAGAGATCATTTGTGTAAGATGCTATCATGCTTCATACGCTACAATAAGGTAGCTGTTATTTAAAGGGTACTGTATGATATGAAAGGTAAGCAGTGGACTATATGTGTATATATATTATATATATATATTATATATAGACTTCTTGGTAGCTTTTGCAAATATACGCCAGCATGTTACTTCTGCTCTTCAATACATTCAGTCAGTTTCAATCACTGACACTGGATGGTCTATCAGGATCACATCATGACTTTTATATTATTTCCAGCCATAGGCATGCATGATGCCATACAATTATATTGATCAGCACTGCTACTGCTACTGTAAATGTGTAAATCTGTTATATTATTTTTATTTCTCTATTGTTTTATTCTATTGCTATGCAACCTGCCACAAGAATTTCCGTCGGGATCAATAACGTTTTATCTTATCTTATCTTACAATGAATACAAGACTGCCATTTTCTACTATTTTCAAGGTAAATGCCATCGACGTACAGGGGGCCGCCCTGCCCTAAACAGAAAAGTCCCAAGGTCACCTGGGGCCAGGTTGAGGTGAAGTAATGGAGATGGCCAAGCGTGTGTCTGGAGGAAGGGCCGGCCTGTTCGAGGACCTGGACTTTCCAACTGACGACAGCTCATTGTTCTGTGATCACTCCACCCCCCTCGTGAGGTTACAGGGCGACATCACCTGGCTGCGCCCACAGGTGGAGTGTGCATGACATGTCCTTATACTAGAATGAATAACACAAAGGGAAAATATCCTCCAAGGAAATTCTCCTTCTTGAATGGCTAGTAGTAGTGTAATAGATAGTCAGTGGGTATTGGGGCTGAGCAATTAGGTCTAATCAAAGTATTATCAAATTCACTATTGTGAGGGGCAATATACAACCCACACAAGGAGTGTTAATGAGTATGTAGATACACCATTGTATTTGAAGTGATGCATAGATGCTCTGGCCTCACACATTTAGGTGATGCAAAAATTATCAATGAATAGTGAGTCTCATCATAATATCGCAATATCAGACAAAATAAAAACTTAGTGTTCAGCCCTAGTGGATATATATGGATATATATATATAAGAAACAAAAGAAATGTTAACATTATTCATCATATGATTGCGTGTGAAATTGGGGAAAAAAAAGAAAGCAAATCAGGTTGGGCAAAAACAGAAAAAGTCCCTTGGCCACTGGGTGGTGTGCAAAATCATCTATGGTGACGACCCGTTCCAGTGCACGTCTGGAGTATCTGATTCTGGGAAGCACAGCATTCCCTCGCGTCAGTGACAGATCCTGTGGAAATGGCCGGTGTCACGATAGATGATTGACAGGTGCTCTCCTTTGAACACCACAGTGCAAACACTTGTGGTGTTCAACTAAATGACACTTGAAGAAGTCTGAAAACATATAATTACCGGTTGCGTTTGGCAAACAACAATGAACATCAAAGATGGCAGATCACTCTGACGTCAAACAAAGGAGCTAACGTGTGGACGAAAGGCCAAAGCGCATAGAAACGTTTTTGATAATACCTGTGTATGTGTGGACTAGGCCTAAGTCACTATGATATTGCTGAGGATGATCTGTTTCTCCATATACCTTGTCTCACCCGTCCAGGAGATGGACGAGGGTCCCGTTCTCTTTGCTGCCAGCCTCCATGATGGCCATGCTAAACAGGGCTTGCTAGGAGACTGCTGGTTCCTCTGTGCCTGCACGTTCTTGCTAAAGAACAAACATCTGATGAACAAGGTGGAGTCGTGTGCGCATGTGCGTGTCTGTGTGTGCACGTGTGTGTGCGGTTACGCTTGCAATGATTGGGAACGGCGAGGCAAGTTTGTTTGTATAGCACCGTTCAAACACAAGGCCGTTCACAGTGCTTTACAAAGGAATACCTTGCATGTAAAAACATTAAAAGGAAAAAGTTCATACCAAAAAGGTGAAATGTACCAAAGTGCTTATCGTCATTTCCCATTGTATGCCATAAGCCAGGTATTGTCTCTGAAATGTAACTCGTTTTGTACACGGAATGAAATTGCTGCATGGAATATTTGAGTAAACTCCAATGACGTAAGCTTGGACTGTTCCCAAGTCTCACTCATTGGCCAAGCATTCAATACATTTTAATTAACCACTGAGAATGTGGTTGCGGACATTTACGGACACACTTGCTTTCGCTTGTCATGTTTAACGGAAACTTACTTTGAGTGGATAAAAACAAGGTCGAAATAATAGTGCTTCAGTCATTTGAGTCTTCAATGTTGTTCAAGTACAAAAAAAAAATCATTGAAGTGATACAAAACTGTATGTCGGCATTTCATTTAAATTTCAGCCTTGCTTACCTGCGTCACTAGTGGCCTTAATCACAGACCGTGTCACCAATCAAAGAGCGTTGAGCCCAGTAGGGCTCAGGCAAGTATTCATCCCCCACTCTCTCTCTGTGGCTGATGATGCCACTAGGTGTGTCCTCCTGGACAGCCGTGCTGGGGGGACGGCCTGTACCGCGGCTCCTTCCAGTTCCATATTTGGCAGAAGGGCCGCTGGATGCCGGTGACCGTCGACGACCGCCTGCCCTGCATCGGTGCCTCTCTGTGCTTCTCTCGGTGCCACTCCCCCACGGCATTCTGGGTAGCGCTCCTGGAGAAGGCCTACGCTAAGTGAGTCAACTTGCTTGCCGGATTTTATGTCTCACAGCTTATAATTGAGTGGTAGTTTTCTTAATTTCAAGCTAAATGAATCAAGCTGCCTTGACTCTGTAAACACATAATAGGGATTTCTGTGAAGAGGACCGATCTATGTTTGGTTGTCTCGGGATTGACACAGAATACACTGACCTTCCTTCCACCCACGTGTGCGCGTGTTTCCGTTCCCCCCTCCCCGTCAGGCTCCATGGCTCTTACGAGAGCCTGTGGGCGGGCCAGGTGTCTGAGGCCCTGGTGGACCTGAGCGGCGGCCTGGCAGAGCGCTGGAGCCTGGAGAAGGGAGGGCCGGAGGAGACGGGGGGACCGGGGCGGGACAGCGACCACGTCCAACGGCGGAAGCTGGACCTCAGCCTGCTGCTCCCTGTCAGGGACCTCTGTGCGCTCAGCTGCTCCACCCACGGCGGCCCTGGAGGTCAGGCCGAGTCTCAAGGGACCCATGTTTTAAGTGTAGAAGCTGCATACCTGGTCTGGACCTCTGGTCACGTGAATGTGTAGAAGGATCCAAAATGAACACCTGCTACCGGCCAATAGCAGATAGATTTGACCATTTGTCAGGTTGCATATTAAAAGTTTGAAACAGTGTGTGTGGCCAATAGATTTCCCACTCTGCCGGGTAAAAAAGAGTTTGTTTTGGACCCTGGAAGACAGCTGTGTCTGTTTGGGTGTTTAACAATGGTACGATCCTCCAACGCTTTCTAAATTTCTTTTTAATGTGTCGTAAAATGACACATGATTTTGAGGTACCGGTAGACTGATTTGATCTGGTCGTGGTCATGGCTTCCAGGTGGTGATGATCTGCAACAGTACCACGCCATGAGTGTGACCGAGTGGCTGGATGTGGAGACGGTGTCGGGGGCGCCCTTACGACTGCTGAGGATCCGAAACCCCTGGGGACGCCGCGGGACCTGGATCGAAGGGTGTGTAACATGCATGGGACTGTGTGCGTGCAATAATAATGATAATGTTATAATTATCGTAAATAATGATGACAGATTGCATTGACACATTGTGCCTTTCAGGCCACTGAAAGTGCTTTTATGTACAATCAGAATCAGAATCAGCTTTATTGTCTTAGTTTTTGCAAACAAGGAATGTGCTTTTGTGAAATTGGTGCATAATATAGAAATTCAATATATATATATAGAAAATAGATACAAAATCTGCAATAAAGAGGTGCAATTTAAAGAGGTGCAATTTAAAGAGGAGGTTAATGTGATGCAATAGATGTATGTGTGCATGCAATATTCATACATGCATACACTTATTCACTCATTTGTTTTATTATTGTCCAGTAGTTCGGCCAAATTTACTTTGTAAATTGTATGTCGCCTTTGGACAAAAGCGTCTTCTAAATGCCCTAAATGTAAATGTAGTTCCAATGTGACGTGCATATTTCCAGCCTGGGCTGCTGATACTACATCTTATTTAACATTCATCCATGCATGCACACATTGACACCCCACCACACCTATCTCTCTCTTTCCCTCTCTGGTCCTCTTGTATTCCGAGCAGCGAGGCCTGCTGGAGCTCGCTAGGGGTGAACCCTGCCCTCGGCGGGGAGCTCCAGGCCCGGCTGGAGGCGGGGGAGTTCTGGGTGGACGAGGCGGCGCTTGTCTCCCAGTTTGACGACGTGACCGTGGGCTACCCGGTCACCGAGGACGGCCACCTGAGGAGCATCTTCACCGGTACACACACCGCTCGGACAGTCAAGCTCAGCTATTATAAGAGAGTATACCACTGCGTGTGCGTGTTGCGGCCTGATCTGGAGAACTCGATAATGTCTGACAACACTCTCTTGTACTAATGAAGTCAAACCTGCCAAGCTTCAGAGTCCCCTTTTTAAGTGTCACCATGGCTGTGTTTTGGCAGAACATGGCATTAGATGTGCTTTAGCTTTGTGCTGCATGTTCAAATATTAGGATAGATATTCTGATAACTGATTTTCAAAATATGTATTAAAAAAACAAATGTCTTTTTATGGTTGCATACTGCATCTTTAGTACCATTCGCATGGATTTAATAAGTGCATTTCCAAAATATGTATTAAAAACCCAACAATTTCTTTGGCTGAATACAGGCTCTTTAATATTTAAAGATATCATTCACATAGAATTCAATCATATGCACTAGCTAATAAGCTAGCTAACTAGCTAGCTAATAATATTTCCCCCCCTGGGACCAAACAAGTAGCACTCTTATGTCTTGCCGAGTCTGATCTCCTTGGCTCTCCAGGGACCATGCTGCCCCACCGTCACCAGCTAACGGGCAGGTGGACCAAGGGTCTGAGCGCGGGCGGCTGCCGGAACTGCACCAGCTACAGCAGTAACCCCAAGTTCTGGCTTAGAGTCGGCGAGAGAGGCGAGGTGCTGGTCTCCCTGCACCAGCAACGGGGTGGCGCAGAGCGCTACGCACAAACACCACTAGGGGGCGGCCATAACACAAAACACCAGCACTACCAGGCCATAGCCCTGCACATGTGGAAGGTAAGAAACGGGGTAAAAACAGTGTTTTGTTCACATTGTGCCCAGTGTTGCAAATTAAGTATCACTTTTGAGTCAGGATAGGGTAGTGACTGACCCCCAATGTCTGCAACCTACCTACCTGTAGGCATCCTTGCGCAAGGTGCCCCGCCATCTAAACTAAAGGCCATGCATCTGAACTCACTGTAGTTCGCTTTGGATAAAACCATCTGCCAAACGACTTGAACAGTAGTAAAATAGTTTAAAAAAAAGTGTCGCTTGTTTTGTGTACGCGTTTTTCTGTGAGCAGGTAGAAAAGAAGCGCTTTGAGCTGACGCGCCTGCTGAACAAGGCTCCCGCCGCGTCCACACACTGCCACGCCTACGAGCGGGAGGTGGTGCTCCACGCCCACCTGGAGCCCGGCCACTACCTGCTGGTCCCCAGCACCTTCCTGGCAGGAGCCCCTGGCAGCTTCCTCATCCGTGCCTTCTCCTCCGCTCCCATCTCGCTCAGGTAAACAGCGCTTGCTGACGCCAGCAGGTAGTTTGGTAAAGGGTAATGGTTCCTTACTTGTATGTTTGTACGTCATTGTGCATTGTGTAGCATCTTGTATGTACGTACGTCCTGGTGCTTAAAATAGGACTAGGATCAACCTAGCAATTATGAGTGTTTTAAACTCGTTATACTAGCCCAGCAATTAAGAGTGCTTACTGTATTATGAGTGCTTACTGTACCATCAGGGATATATTGTTTCACTCTTCCCACAAATAAACTATATTGTAATTTGCTTTGGACAAAAGTGTCTGCCAAAATGCCCTAAAAATGTAAATGGGCCGTTCAGATAGCGCTTTTGCAGGCCACTAAGGCTACGATACAGTGTGTCGTATTGGGAATACCTCTCGTGCACCTGGGATGGCAGCCATACAAAGGTGAGTGTTGTGTGGCTTGCTCAAGAGCACCTTGACAATTGTGATTGAACCAGCAACCCACACCCCCTTGATTCAGCATGCTGGAACCTCCTGAGTAAATGCTGTATTTACTGGTTGGTACGGTGGAACCTCTCAAAGCCCAGGTTATTTTTATATTCGAGCTACCTTTTCACTCTGTATAACATATCATGTCATCACTTCCCTTGCGGCAGCATTACTTCCTGTCTGTCTTAAGGTTTTGCTGCAGTGAAAATAGTTTCTTATGATGTAATACACACTCCATCCAAAGCTTACAATGCCACCACCAAGAGCCATCCAATCCCATTACATCCGTAACCGTGGAAGTGTAAATGCAGTGTAAATGCTCTACTAATTGAGCTGAACAAATGTTTTTATAAACCTGAAACCGGTGAACGACAAACATCCATGCCATCCTCCACAGTGCCATGAAAAGCCCTGCCGGCCCTCCACTGCCCCCAGTGGTGGACAGCGAGTGGGAGAGCAGTGACTTCCAGGGCTCCTGGGTAGCGGGCAGCAGCGCTGGGGGCAGCAGGAACTTCCCCACCCACTGGAACAACCCCCGCTTCCTGTTGTCTCTCGGCAGCACCGGGGGTAACGCGGTGCCGGCGCCGCCGGGTGCTAATGTCCGGGTTGGCCTGCGCCAGCACCGCCCCGGACGCCGAGCTGTACGCCATCGGCTTCCACGTCTACGAGGTTTTTAAGCAATTCTCAAACTCTTCTTCTTCTCTTCTGTATTTGTTGTATCTTTAACAGCAATTTGTCTAACTCATCAGTAGATGGTGCCTCTTCCAAAAATGTTTTTGTTTGTATTTTATTGAGATTAATACATCTGCATGTGTGTGTGTGTGTGTGTGTGTGACTGTGCGACTGTCTGGCCTGTCCAGGTCCCAGAAGGGGCGACTGTGATGACCTTACCCAGGGACAAGGAGCCCGTGGCCAGCTGTGTGCCTCACTGCTACACCCAGGATGTCAGTCTGGCCTGCTGCTTGCCTGCCGGGGCCTACGCCATAATGCCCTCCACCTACCAGCCAGACTGCCCCGGCAGCTTCACCCTGTCTGTGGCCCGCAGGATACACAGGTTGACCAATTTCAAAAGCACACACAAGTGTTTACTCTCACGCACAACAAGGATTTGCCATTTGGACCGCATGGTTAAGGCGTTGGTTGTGTTTTTGTTTTTCAGGAAGGTGGTGAAAACCCAGGAACTGCTGGGAGAAGCCATTCAAGAGGTCAGTTAGATTAGATCTCAGGGAAAATGCCAGGTGGTAGTAGAAGTTCCAAGTGTTCTTTGTTTTTGTTGTGTAGTCGCTGGTTAAACGTCAATGAGTTTCTCCATTCCCCTTTCTTCTCCCTGCCTCTCACTTTTGTCTGTCTCTGCTCTATCACTCGTCTCTCTCTCTCTCTCTCTCTTCTCTCTCTCTCTTCATTCGTCTCTCTCTCTCTCTCTCTTCTGGCCAGCAGGTCTCTCGCAATCTCCGTGATTGCGTAGGCTAGTTCTGGGGCCCGTTGTTCCTGCTCCTGTGACAAGACGTGGGTCACCTCGCTGGCCCCATGGGACTGCATGAAAGGCCCCGAGAACCAGAGACCACACACGATCAGCACGATCAGAGAATTGGCGGGCTGGCTGCCAGGCGACGGTGTAAACAAAAAACGGCCTCCATTGAAGGAGGAGGAGGACCACTGCTACTGACTTTGTTCGCTCACGCTTGTCCCACCACAAAACCCCTGGGCCAACGGGCCCAGGAGGCTGAGGGGGGTGATGGTGGTGGTGGTTATTATTATGGGTAAGGGCACGGATGTTCAGCAACATCAGAGCCAACCACATCCCACCGTGCCATGTCTGATACACGCCACACCACGCAATGCCATACTGTACCGTGCAATGCCACATCTGCCGTGCTGTGCCCACGCAATGCCATGGTTCACCATAACAAGCCACAGCACAGGAGGAGGAGGAGGAGGAGGAGGTGGAGGTGGTGGTGGTGGTGGTGGGAGGGGTCTGTCGACGGTACACAGCCACTGCCACGAGGGCCAGGCTAGGTTGATGGTGACCCCAGCTCTTCCCCTTCCTCTGGACGCAACAACATGCTTTAAAAACACACACCAGCCTACAGTCCGCTCAACTCCTGATTCGCCCTCGACCGATGCTACCTCTTCTGAACCCCCCCCCCCCCCCCCCCCCACCCCACAGAATACCATCATTTTCCCAACCAGGAGCCTCATGCTACATCAACATGATATACTCATCCACCTCCATGTTCCGCTCACCAAGCAGGGAGCTCTGATTTAACCTCAGATGAACCCATGTTAGAAGTGGCTTTGGGGACACATGATGATGATGGTGGGGGGGACGGAGGGAGGCTGAAACCACTGATGCAGCGCATCCGAGGCGCCATGTTGTTACAGCGTGCTCAACTTCCTCCCAAATGTGAATGGAACCAGGCAGTTCGGCCGGAGACCACACCACCTTGTTTTTACTCGGCTCTGGATTTGTGTGTGTCTGTCTGTGTGTGTGTGTGTGTGTGTGAGAGAGAGAGTGAGAGAGAGAGACAGCTGCGTCTGTTTGTGTTTGCTTGTAGGCCGACTTAATGTGGCCCCTAGAAGGGAAGGGAAGGGAAAGGCTTAGTGGACACAAAAGCAACACCTAAATGCTCTTTTTGCTGTGTGTGTGTGTGTGTGTCTGTTTTGACATCCACTGCATTGAAATAAATGATCAATAAAACCAGCTATTGCTTTTGACACTGCCTGCATTTTTTCCGTTCTACACACACACATATATATAATTATATATATATATTATATATATATATATATATATATATATATATATATATATATATAATATATATATAAAAACCCGGATGCCCGCAACTTGGTGTCCACCAACATGACAAAAGCAGCAGCGGGCGCTGCTGCTGCCGCTGCGTGCGCGTCCACGCGTTTATTGTGCGCGCCGCCGTTCTTGCGGAATCCAGCAGTCTGTGGTTGAGGACGGACACCCAGAGGCTCCCGTCCACACGATAATGAACAATAAATTTGACGCGTGAGTAGAACCAAAGTTTTGTGTGCGATATTCGTCTGGGAATGGATTACAATGAGCTGAAAACGAGCCAGGGGGACGCGGGAAGTGTGTGTGTGTGGTGTGTCTAGTGCGTGAAAGAGAGAGAGAGAGGTGTGTCAGCTTTAAGTCTTGCAGGGTCAAGACTCTTTAACATGAGTGCATGTTTAGTGATATCCATGAAAACCCTGAAATGATTAAAGAGTGTAAAATAGTTCTCCCATGCATGTGTGCGTGTGTGTAAACGTGCGGAGTCTTTTTCTTTTGCCTGCGAGAGGCGGACTACCAGTGCGTTCCGGGCCCCGTAGGCCGCGTCTGCATCCTCGGTCTGTGAGTGTTTGAGAGGCGGGACCAGGTGGGGGGTGGGGCGGGCTGTGGCTCGGAGCGAACACGGGCAGGCAGCGAGCTCCCCGTGGTGCCGCATCTCACCGGTCTCTGTGTGTGTGTGTGTCGCAGTAGTTGTTGTTTCGGGTCATGGTTGTGGTGGTTGTCGGTGAACTGTCACTGTTAAGTGTGTGTGTATTTATTATTGATAAAATTATGAATGAAAACTGATGAAATTGTGTGCATATCACAGAGAGATGGTGTGTTATTAACCCTCACAGCACAGCAGTCAATGTGTTTGTGGGGGTTTTATTCTTCTTATTCTTATTCTTATTGACATCAACCAGTACTCAAACCTCATGTGATGGGGAATTTCCTCAGATGATCACTTTAATAAAACACATCTCTTGTCTTTTTCCTCCTTTTTGATTCATTCAACAGTCTAAAAGATGACGACAGTGGAGACCAGGACCAAGCCTCACCGAAAGACTGTGAGAAGGAAAAGACTGAAGAAGAGGACAAGGAACAGAACACCACCAAGAAAAAAGTGAGCAGGGGAGCCTGGGGGTCGGGTACACGACCGGGTGTGTGTCTCCTCTCCAGCTGCTTTCCTATCCTGTAACTTTTGTTCCTGCGGCCCTCTCTCTGCTGTGTTTAGATGGTGGTACCGGGGGTAGGGGAGCACCCTCTTCAGTACAACTACTCGTTCTGGTACTCCAGACGCACCCCGGGGAGACCGGCCAGCACCCAGAGCTACGAGCAGAACATCAAGCAGATTGGCAGCTTCGCCTCGGTCTGTACATACAATATTTCTTTCTTTTTCTTATTTGGAGACATCTTTTTTTCTTTTTCTTTTTTACCCTAGCTGTATGGACAACATTACAATGTTTTCCTGTCCTACCTTTCTGTATAGTTTCATCTGTCGAACATAACATATTCAGTATCTGTTAAAGCACTTTAAAAAACTGCTTTTAAAAGGTTCAATATAAATATCAAAAAGTTATTATTATTATTATTTTTCTCATCCCTCCTGCTTGACGCCTTGCATGCTCTGTTATGGCCACAGGTGGAGCAGTTCTGGCGTTTTTATAGTCACATGATCCGCCCGGGAGACCTCACGGGCCACAGCGACTTCCACCTGTTCAAGGACGGCATCAAGCCCATGTGGGAGGTGGGTGTCCCCCTGCATGTCGCTAGCTCACATTGCTCCTGCTAGTAAACATGGCTACGCTGGGAATGCATGCAAATGTTACTTTATTGCTAATATAGCTGGTTGTAGATATATAAGCGCACATCAGCTTGCTCCAGTTTAGCTCGTACTAGCTAGACTGTGTTTGCCAATCGAGTGTGTTGAAGGGTCACAGAGATCTGAGGAGGGGGGACTTAAAGAGGATGCAGAGGGATGTTCCTATAGTTGATTTGTTGATTAATCCAAAGTCAACGTGTGTGTGTGTGCCTGTTTGCAGGATGATGCCAACAAGATGGGAGGGAAGTGGATCATCCGGCTGAGGAAGGGCCTGGCATCGCGCTGCTGGGAGAACCTGATCCTGGCCATGCTGGGGGAGCAGTTCATGGTGGGCGAGGAGATCTGTGGGGCCGTGGTGTCCGTACGGTTCCAGGTACGAGACTCATACGCCCGTGGCGGTGCAATCTGTATTGTCGAGCCTAGAGATGGTCGAATAGATTTGATTAGTTTTTTTCTACAGTGTACTGATTAGTATACAGAATTTGCGCTTTGGCCGATATGGACTACCGAACCGATACCAATGATTTTACTACAACATTGCTATAAACTGTTAGATTGACACTTTTTTCAGTGGGGTGATACGCTTGGGGAGGTGGGGAATTTTCCTTGTTTCTTACAATAGGATACCACAACTTTCTCGTAATTTGCAGCCCCATTTTGGTTTGGAGTATGGAGGACTCATTTGACCTCATTTGGCCAAATCTTTCAAGTTGCACCCTTTCTTTAATCTATTTTTTTTATCTATTTTTAAATGCAACTTTTATTTTGATATAGATGAAGTAAAAAGGATGGAAGGATTGGGCATATATGGATGGAGGGTGGAGTTGTGTGGGCTTGCAGGGTTTTAAAGCGGCAGTGTGTTGTGTCCACCCCCCCCCAGGAGGACATCATCTCCATCTGGAACAAGACGGCCAGCGACCAGGCCACCACGGCCCGCATCCGGGACACCCTGCGCCGCGTCCTCAACCTGCCACCCAACACCATCATGGAGTACAAGACGCACACAGACAGCATCAAGTATGTATGTCTCCCCATTCAATTACTACTCGATACTTTGATTTATGTATTTGTTTATTTATTGTAACCTCATTGGGGGCAGGATAGTGTAGTGGCTAGGTTGTCTCACCCCGGACATTGGGTGGGGTTTGATTCCCCCCCAATGTCCGCAGCTTAACCTTCCTGTCCATAAGCCAAAACACCAAGTCATACCGATATATATCGATCTCTACCACCAGATGGCGCGTGCGCGAGTCCATGACAGCTGCTGACAAGTGGAACATAAGGACTTAGCTGAGCGGTCCACACACACCAAAAGCAGCAACCAATAGCAGAGCTGGATTGTATTTTCTCTCTCCGGCGCGGAACATGGAGGAGAAACGATCTGTTGATGTTGTCTCTTGTTTACTGGCGTCTTTTTTCTCCAAGATGCAAACACAAACATGATCTTTTGTTTGTTGTGTTGTTACTGAGCCAAGAACCAGCTCAAATTTCTTGTGTGGAAACCTACTGGGCAAACAATGTGATTCTGATTCGATCAGTAGATTACATTCGACTTTGCTTCCAATTATGTTGCCGTGCCTACAGTAGGCCGAAAGTCAATTGTCTGATTATATGATGTGCTTACTAAGTAATAAACAGGGGAAAACGTGGAAACTAGTTTATTTCACCATGCTTTCTCGGCTCCCGAGAGCTCTCCGACGAACTTGATATTGGGCACAACCGAACGTGATGTCTGCAGACACCGGCTGGAGGATCTTTAGGTTTACATGAGAGGACTGTAGCGACACAGACGGTTACCAAGTTTGAGTTTTAACATCAATATACTAAAATACTACATCAGTGCAAATGTCAAATGTTCTCTTTAAGTAAATGCCAAGTTAGGATGGCATAAATTGTTAACCTACTCGCAGTGCATTCAAGAGATGACCCAATTTGAACATGTAAATGAAGTGTAACATAATCAACATAAAATAAAAAAACATCTGTTGACACGCATGTTGCTTAATTAAAATGTGTTTTCACCAAAGAGTTGCTCTGTTTATGAACAAACATAAAATTATGCATGTTGCATATTCATAATGAAATAAGTTATGTTTAGCATCAAATCACAGCTGCCTTTTTAATTTGCCATGTCTCATAATGATAAATATAGTATTGTAGTTTGCATGAAATTACACCGTATACATTTTGCACAACGCACTGTACCAGTAAAACCCTAGCAACTGAATGCAATGTTTTATTTATGTACGGCACTTATTTTTATTTTTACTTCAACGATAACACATTTGATGTTGTATGTACACATTGGGTATGATATTTCTATATAAACTATTTAATCCTATTGTAGGCCATGTTTGCTTGTATTTGAGGCCCCTGGGGACTCTAAGTGCGTTCTATACTGTGGCACAGCATGGGTCCCCGCAGTCCACTGGTCAACGTTGGGTGTTACTGCCTCTGTTTCTGCTTCCAGAGCCTGGGTAGACTTCCATGGTCTGGTGACTGCTAGCGGAGGTCGCTGAGTCGACCCCCCCCCCTGCCTCTCGCCCCCCCCACCCCCAGCGCCCAGGGTAAGCAGAACTGCCGTTTGCTCTTGACTCCTGAGCCGAAAGCTACTCGGTTCGATCCCCAATGTCCGTTAATCCAAATTAACAAGCCATTTTAATTGAATTTCAAATTAATGAAAACCTTCTGCTAAAGAACTACTTATTATTATTATAATAATTATTATTATTTTCTGTTCCATCTATTTAAGGATGATTCAAGAACTTTAATGGTCACATACAGGATATGCAGGGATATGAAAAAGTGGCGATGCCCAGTGGAATGTGCAGCAAAACAAATACAAATGACCAAATAAATCAAATATCCACACTATTTCCAGTACAAAAGGAGCAGGGTTTTTTTTTCATATATAATTCCACATTTTTTGGAATATAATAATCAATGTCATATCAAGTAGGCATATCAACAACAGGGCAATATAAAACATGTAGTATATAGTTTGTCACCCTGGTGTTTTCTCCTCTTGTTTCCTCTGCTGTGTAGATGTGTTTTTATGGTGGTTTGGGGGAATGAAGAGTCCAGGGACGGATGGATGGCTCTGCTGAACGAGGACGAGCGGACTCACAGAACATGGCGACAGACCAGCGATTACAGGGACTCAAGTGTCCGAAGAGGCTTTCTGTCTTGCCATGGATCAAAAAAACTATTGGAACTGAACCAAAAAAAAATGCATCTAACGGAACCGAGCGGTCGGTTCAAGAGAGCGAGCGAGAGAGAACGCAAGAGAAATACGATTTTGAGTTTTAGCCAGACAGGATTGAAGGGGTCTGTGTGTGTGTGTGGTATTTTTTTTTATTTTATTTAAAGAAAAGTTGTGCAACACCCCTTGCTTACCACTAGAGGGAGCCTGTGGGACAGACGTTTGTTGAGCTGGCCAACAAGAGTACTTGACTATATTTAGGGTTTCAACAAAAGCTGATCAGTGATGTGAAACGGATCTGGTTAGATTGTGTAACACAATCACATGTGTACCCTCTGTCAAAATGTACGTAAACTACAGACAGTTTTATTAGCAATCTGAGACGAACAGGGTCACAGCTGTTATTTTATTATAGTGCTTTATTTTAACTATGAAACATCTGGTTATTTGAATGAGAAATATCATTTGTCTACAAAAATATATTTGTACAAAAAAAAGACCACTTCAGAGATTCACCCGATGGAGTCAAATAATTTTTCCTTTTGCTTCTCTGTCATCACCCCAGGACGCTGAATCCCAAAGGATGAGCATGAGGATTTTTAAAAGATATGAAACTGAGTTTGGCAAAGAGTCTGGAAGGTTCTGTGTGGTTGTAGGCGTCTTTGGAATGAACAGTCTAGCTGCCTATATCACTGTGCCTGACCTGCGGCCCCTGCCCGCCAAGCAGGTTCCCGTAGTGTCGTGTAACCCGTCTTTGTTGCTCAAGAGTCCACAGAAACCAAGGGGGGGGCCCCTGTGATGTGTTGTTCTCACACACACACCAACACACACACGCACACACGCATGTACAGGATGAACGAACAGAGGTCCTCCTGATGGGACTGATCTGACTAAAGACCTGTTTACGGCAACCCCCCCCCCTTTTACATTACATTTCATTGCACTACAGTTTTCCCACCAATTATTTTTTATTTCAGGTTTTTTTTACTGTAATGCTGCCGAGGTTCGGGTATGTGGTGCTGGGGTCAGGTGTGTGTCAAAAGCAAAAGAAGAGGGCAAACCTATATTGTCTTATGTACACCTGATGATGGGTTATAGCAATAAATGTCAAATATGCATCTGCTGCTATAACCTCTGTGGCTTGTGTGTGGTTCTTTCTCTTATCTGGTTTTACATTTTTAAGTATGCGTTTAACTTGCGATGAAGGATCTTTACGGTGGACATCTTGGCTCCTTCAGCGGGTCAAGAGTCTCCAGATCAGCTCATCTCGAAGAACATGTAATTCTGGAAATACGTGGGAGCACCGTGTCAGTCACAATGCGGCCTAACAATCTATTAGTACACAATTAGCTGCACTACATTCATTACATTTACATTTAGGGCATTTGGCAGACGCTTTTATCCAAAGTGACTTGCAAAGAGTACATTTGTTGAAGTACAGGATAGACCTGTAATTCAGTATTCAGTGAGCGTTTTACTTGCCAACAAGAAGGTTGCGGCAAGCAGGAGCAGTTTGGTTGACGAGTCCATATTCTGCTGCACTGTGGGGTTGAAATCAATCTATTATGTGCTTTTGGAGTCGCCAGGTGGTTAATAAAAATGGTCACAGCTTGTGTGTGTGTGGAGGGAGAATCAATAAAATGGTATTCTCTTAAGATGGGAGAGCAGAACTCACGCTCCAGCCCAAAGTACTCGTGGTCCATGTTAACGTCATCATTGAAGCCTGGCCATTTCTTCCATATTGTGCCAATATTCTCACCCATCAGTGAGAGCACCTAGAGTTTGATTTAAAGTAATGAAGAGTGAAGAGTTTTGAAGAGTACACTCATAGACATCAAATATTGATGCGTATTCTTTTTTTGGAGAATAAGACTGTCAAAGTAACACAGACAAAGGGAAAGGACCATTTAGTGGCTGGGGTGTTCAAATGGCCCTGGGTTCATTTCCCAATGTCCTTGGGCAAGATGCCTAACCCCAACCTACTCCTGTATTTGGCCCTAATGGTGACAATAACCTCACCTGGAACTCCTGGGTTGCAGCACAGCGTGACGGACAACAGGAGCCCAGGATCCTGGTCAAGAGAATTCCCTCTGAATCACACACCTCCAGCAGAGGAGTGAACATACTCCACCTGAGAGACACACACACACACACAACCCCAGCAAGACCAATTCACTAATAACACACACACTGGGGGAATCATCCAACCTGATGCTTTGTTTCACAGAACCATCTGGAAAGTCGTTGTTGAAAGCTCTTTGGGAAAAAGGGCAGGTGCTTTCAAAATTCCTTGGCAGGTGATTGGATAAACGATCTGTCTATCGCCATTGTTGTTTCAAAACAATCAGTTGCTTCTGCTATTGTCACAGCTATAAACCACGCCCCCGTAGCTGCCAGTAGGACACTGATTGGTCCGAACCCCTGGCGGTTCGGACACAAACGGAAAGCTTGAATCCTGGCCAGACCGGATCTTAAGAGAGAAACGGAACGTGACTTTGTGAGATCGGAATGCTCTCACAAGACTAGGAATCTTCTGCCACCCAGGGCAGTCTTAATTGGACCCTGTGTTATTCTGGTATCACTACCGGAAAGAAAATGTAACCTAATACCATAAGTGTGCTCCAGGTGTCTGCCTGAAATTTGTTGGTGTAAAGATATAAATTCAGGTTTTGTGTATCGATAGATCATGGTGGTCCGAGGTATTACTCTATATAAATAAAGGGTGGGTAAAAATCACTGATACATTCCTCTCTCTTCCCCTGGCCGGTGAACAGAAGGCGTGCAGAGTGAGTTTGGCTGCGTACAGACAGCTGTTTTGTGACGTAACCCCAGCTCAGTTTGGAGACCACATTCTGGCCAGCCGGAGGAGGAAAAAGCTCTCCCTACCCTGCTGCTATTTACAGTAGGCCTGCTACGGTGCTTCCACACCGTTTGCCACGGTGGTCTGCACGGTGACAGCGTGTAGGCTTCGTCGTGTAGCACATCTGAGTGAATGGAAAATAACAACGCCCCGTCTGAGAATAGAGGATCTCAAGATTACCGGAGTGGCGCTCATCTCATAGTTGTTATTGTTGTTGTTGGATTGTGGGGAAACAATATCTGGGCGGTGTCATATCAGCTTTAGTAGTCTGGCCTTGATGCTGTCAGCAGTCTCTCATCTCATTGGATTGTTTGTCGACACCTACCGCTGGCGTACGGTGCCCAGGAGACGGTTCTGTGGGGTGTAGGCCCGCATTTCCATCAGGCAGCAGCCGAGGCAGCAGGCGTCCACCCTGAGGGGTCTTTCCAAGTGAAAGACCCGCTGGCCCTGGCGGTCGAACCCTTGCAGAGAGCAGGAGCGAGCTGGACCGCAACACTGGAGGCACATGCAAGAACTCTCTGGTGGACAGCACAAAGTTCAGAAATAAGTAACAGGAGGCACTGATGATATAATAACAGATTCATTCACAAATGTGTGTCAATGACGAGACGTTAAGATGACGAGAGGCTAAAAACTACCTTCCACAGTCACAAATAGTTGTTCTCTGCTGCCCCCGGTGGAAATGCTGTAGATCCTTCTAGGAACACATTGTGGCCCTGCAAACACAAGTGTGTGTGTGTGTGTGGGGGGGGGGGGTGAGAGAGAAAGAGAGAGACAGAGAGACATGGATGTGTTCATTGTCATCTTTAGACAATGAACACATCACTTCTTGTAGGAAACACATGCATGCACATATTGAAAAAACACACACACACACACACACACACACACACACACACACACACACACACACACACACTTATGTGCTTGCCTTGCAGGTCAGGCCTAGCTGTCACATGAAGTAGGCTGGCCGACTCCAAGGCAGCCATGGAGTCCATCTGAAGACCATCTTCATCTTCCTCATTCTGTCTGCTCCTCTGCTGGAGGCCTATCCCATTCTCCCGCGGTCTTCCGGGACCCAGACCCGAAAGATCATCCTCTCCCTCCCAGCCAGGGGGCTCTCGGCGGGGCCCGGCTCCAGGCGAGCCCTGGGGATTACGGAGGGGCCTGCTCCGCCCGTGGAACGCCCTGAAGAACGTCTCGATGTGCTTCTCTCGCTCCAGGTGGCCGCAGGGGAGAGGCTGCTTGGTCACTGCAGACATTGCTCACCGTGATGTATGCAAGTTTGACACCTTGACCGTTGTGGAAGTGCACAGGTAATGAGAAAGGTCACTTTTTGCATTTAGATTAGCGCTATCATCAAACATTTAAACATTCTCATAATGTTCAGCTCTCATTATGGCTTTTCCCAGGATATTGATCCATTAATCAAGTCCATCTTCTGTTAAATTACTGGAGGATGGACAGTAAAAATGTAATTTAAAAATAACATTTATTGTTACCATTTCTAAAGAGGTGACTTCAATACGACAAGTAAATGTTTTATTACAAAACATTTATTAACATGTTTAATGCGCAGAAGGCTATTTTTGAAAAGGGCATGCAATAGATAATTCATAACAAATGTAAAGACAGAGAATAATGAATAAATAAAACGAAATCCCTTACCCTCTGTGGTCTACGGCTTGTAGCGTAGATAGCCTGAACGCACTGAAGGTGCTCAGAAGATACAGAGGAGCCAGCAGCAGCCGTGGGTCTTTACTAGCGCTCAGACAGGATGCAGCTCAACCCTATCTGGCCTTCAACATGTTTGCGTCCGTGAGTGTTCACATAGTAACCTTTAGCTTTGTGTTTGTGTGTGTGTTTGTGTGTGTGCGTGTGTGTGGATGTGTGTGTGGGTGTGTGCCTATGTGTGTGTGTGTGTGTGTGTGTGTGTGTGTGTGTGTGCGTGCTATGTGTGTGTGTGTGTGTGTGTGTGTGTGTGTGTGTGTGTGTGTGTGTGCGTGTGTGTGTGTGTGTGTGTGTGTGTGTGTATGTGTATGTGTGTGTGTATGTGTGTGTGTGTGTGTGTGTGTGTGTGTGTATGTGTGTGTGTGTGTGTGTGTGTGTGTGTGTGTGTGTGTGTGTGTGTGTATGTGTGTGTGTGTGTGTGTGTGTGTGTGTGCTGTGTGTGTGTGTGTGTGTGTCTGTGTGTGTGTGTGTGTGTGTGTGTGTGTGTGTGTGTGTGTGTGTGTGTGTGTGTGTGTGTGTGTGTGTGTGTGTGTGTGTGTGTGTGTGTGTGTGTGTGTGTGTGTGTGTGTGTGTGTGTGTGTGTGTGTGTGTGTGTGTGTGTGTGTGTGTGTGTTTTGGCCCCGGCTTATACACCCGGATCTGCCTTTTGTTGTGGCCCCGAGGGACCACTCATCCATGTAATTAAAATCCTGCTTCCAGAGGTGTGTGTGTGTGTGTGTGTGTGTGTGTGTGTGTGTGGGGGGGGGGTCACTGTGTTTTCAGGGGAGCTTCCATGCCAATGTCACCCCTAAGCTGAAGGTGATGCTGATATTACAATACCAACAGTTGGACATAGATAGGAATAAAACATTTTATTTTGTCAAAACAAAACATTAAGAAACATTTCATCTTTTGTCAACTGTGTCCAGATGTCGGCAAAGAAACTGCGTAATAAGAATGTTGGTGGTCAAGCTATAGACTCAGTAAGAAAAGATGTACTATACTGATTGTTGGAGGGTTTTTTTTGCATATGATTTAACTATGTAATATATACTGTATAGAAAATCCTCAAAGGAGTGACACCCAACATCAGTTACTGCTGACGCAAGTGTGCAGCACTGGGCGTGTCCAAATCATTCTCACTGGTCCAATGAATCCATTGGTCGACACGAAACAGGAAGACATGTTGGCTCGCTTTGAGTCACTATAGCATCTGCATAGATTTGCTGTTCGTTCTCTCTGCACCCATAGTCATCACAACAGGAGATCTTCAGAGCAGATCTTCCGCATCTTCTGGATAAATGGCTGAAAACTTCCAGGGAGTGTAGTACCACCATCCGTGGATTAGTCTGCCCCCGACCCGACCCCGGTAGCGTTCCCCAACGGGGGCAGAAACGTCCTGGGGTCCCCGGGGAAGGGCGTGGAGGGCGGCTGGTTGAAATGCCCCATGAGAAAAATCCCAATGGTTCCCATGGAAAATATCAGCGCCATGACGATGAAACACACCCTGTCAATCACTCTGGCGAGCAGGAACCACTCTTCATTCTCCTGGATGGAAAACAGATCATCAGCACCCAATGGCCTACGGGCTTGATATGCTGTCTACTGTCACACCAAAAAGATCCAATATCTATAAATCACTGCATTTACATTTAAATACTTATTACTGTGTTCTGGACATTCTGCTGTGAGTGACTCCCTCATTGCCTGTCTGGGATTGACAATGTGCCTCTTATCTTACCTTGTCCTAATTCCTAAACTTAAACTTAATTGAACTGACGGACATGAAGGACATGAAGGACACACGGTATGCATTGTGGCACTTACGCTCTGGAAGTGATTCTGCCCTCGCGCCGTCTCTGCGATGTGTTTGCAGGAGGCCACACACTGATTCAGCTCTGGAGACATCTTAGCCAGGCTGCTTTCCAGCTGCTCTGCACTGCTGCCGTCCAGATTGCGGTCTACATACACAGACACCAGTCAACAGGGTCAGCGATACAATAAAGGATGCAACGATGCAGGATGCAAGCACATGTCATCAAAGTGCGTTCTAAATTCAGCACCTGAAGATAAAGCTAAAGCTAAACGATGGCTAATACTCACGCAGCTTCTCAAACACCGTCCTGATCAGGCCCTGCCGCTCCCGCAGCTTGGAGAACATGAGCTCGGTGCGGGCGGTCTTCAGGACGTACTCCTCCGCCTTCACAATCAGTCCCACGGAGCTGCGCCGCCGGTTGTGGTGGTGGCAGTGGTGGTGCTGGTGGTGGTGGTGCTGGTGTCTGCAGGGGACCAGGTCTTTGACTATGCCGTTGCTCGTTGGCTGGGGGGCTTCGTCCTCACCTTCGCCCTCCTGGTTCCAGTCCCCGGCGGGAACGCCATCGTCGGGCGTCCAGGGTCGCATCTGCATCCTGAGCAGACGCGGCAGGATGTTTAGAAAGATCTGTATGAGGAGGTACACAAATGGGGGGGGAGGATCAAAAGGTCAAAGGGTAAGCCAGTGTGAATTGACCCTTTTGCCAAAGAGGTTTGTTTGTTGTTTGACTTGGGAGTGTAGGACTGATCTCACCTTCCGCACTGTGTCGGACATCTTATGGGTGTTGGGCGTTCTCAGGGACACGTTGAGAACGATCACGCAGTTCATCACCACCATCATGGTGAAGGACATCCCAAACATGAGATACCTGCAGACAACAACCAAACGACACCCATTACTGGATTACTTCATGACATGAACCAACCTAATGAAGCCATTAACAGTTTAGCAGGTGTTCCCAAATCCCATGTCCCATGGCATTTATCCATAGAAAAAACACATCCAAACACAAATGACTTGAGCTTACTTTCCAATCAGCGGTACAGCCTTGGATGTCTCCGGGACCTTCTTAGCGATGAGGAAGAGGAACACAGTCTGTCCCAGGAGAGTGGTGATGGACATCGTACATTTCTGGCCCCCGGCTGTCAGCCACACAGACGGACAAGAAAACAGATCAGTGAAAGACTTATGGAAACTTAGACAAGAACCAGAACCCCTTGAGGTTGAGGTACCATCACGGCTTTCAATGGTACAGAGGACAGAGGAGGGATGGACACAGGCAAGAGACCAAGAGACAGTCACCTTTGGCAGGCAGGAAAAAGACCAGGAGGCCCAGGGAGGAGAAGAGCACGCATGGAGCGATGATGTTGATGATGTAGAACAAGGGCTTCCTCTGGATGATGAGGAAGAAGACCACTTCCTGGTACTCCAGGTCATCCTTGGTGTACTGAGTGTTGATCACCTTCTTGGCGGGTCGGTGTCTGATCACCCACTCCCCATTCTCTGTCAACACAATGTCCTTAAATGGCTTTGCTTTTAAATGGCTTGTGGATTGGTGATGTGTATGATGATGTATTGTTTGCTGTGGTACCTGTAAAGGCCTCTGGGTCAATGTCCACCCACTCTAGTGTGTAACCATCTTCCTCTTTGAGAAAAAGCTCCACTTCGTTGGCGCTGTACGTCTGGGAGCTGAGGGAAGAAGGGAAGAAGGGAACGTTTGTTTGAAGATTATTTCTTTTTAAATGTTTTTTATTTCTATTTACATAGTTTAGATTAGATTAAAGTAGCACTGGGCTTAATCCTGTTGGTTTCATTTGAGTTACGTGTTCAGGCAGAGAGCTGGTGATGCCATACAGAGATAATATTAAATATTATTGGTTTAATCAGGTATATATGATGATTGATTGACACACCGAGCACCAATAAACAGGCCCGGGCCCTACCTACCGGAAGACCATGGAGCAGTTCTGCCAGTCGAAGGGGAAGTAGTTGACTATGATAGGGCAGGCGCTGCGGTAGATGGCGGGAGGGAGCCAGTAGACGCAGCCGTTGGGGGACACTAGTGCGTTGCAGTAAAGGGCCACTTCAAAGTGTCCGTCCACGCTGCGCACACACGGGGTAAAGACACAACAACATGTACCTTGTTGTCACGGACTGTAACTGCTCACGTTGCCCACAGCACACAAAGGATTCATTCAGAGCAGCAGCAGCATGGCCATGTGAACCGGGCTTAAAGAAATACCCGAATGGCTGGCAGCTAAATTTGGAACGACAAGTGAATGTGTTGTGCGTGTGTGTGACTGCAAACATCCGAAACTGACATTTGATAACACACTTTTATCTGCTGCAGTCTTCTGGTTCTTCAGATCAGAGTTGAATGGATGGAGAAAGCGAAAAAGATGGAAAGGATGTGAAAATTGAGAACGCGATTTTTTAAAAGTTGGAGAGAATGAGAAAATCGTGAAAAATAAGACAAAAGATAGAGAGAATGAGAAAACAGAGAGAGAGATGTGGTGACATGTTTCTCCACAGCCTCAATACAGTGATTATGTGATGTATACATTCTTAGCGGAGCAGACCCCAGTAGGGAATTGAGCCCCCCTAACCCAACCCCCTGGCAGTAGCATAGCTCGACCAGATTTAAGGCAATGACCTCAAACTGAAGAAAAAACGAAGAACCTGCGAAACGTGGCTCTGGGCAACACATGTAATGATGAAGAACAAAGGTTTTTACATACTCACTTGTTCTCTAGTATGACGTCAGGCAGCCATATTCTCTTGGAGGGAATGCGGAGCTCGTGGGTGATCTCCCCGTACCGGCGGGACCTGGGAGCCTGGTCCCATCTGAGGCGGTAGTCACACCATTCCTACGCAGAGAAAGAAACGCTCCTGTTTACCACGCTGTGCCTCTCGTCTCTCAATGTGTGTGTGGTGCTTCGTAATTACTTACTGTATATACAGTATATATATATATATATATATATATATATATATAGCATGGCATGGACGAGAAGGATCTGTGTATGATATTGTAGTTATGCGGGTCAGTAAGCTGCCAAATACAGACACAAGAGAGACCAGATGAGGGCGAAGGTGTTTGTGCCTTGGCTGGTTACCATTTCTATCCAAACGTTGGTCGTCAGGGCCTCCTCCTTTTCATTCTGGAGAATGAAGATGTGTTTCTTCATTATTTTGTATTATTATTATTTATTTGAACTCTTGGACGGCAAACATTAGAAAAGATAGAACACACGCACACACATGCACACAAACAGTGCTGAACAGGTGAGTGTGAAATAATGGCCTATTCATTGGTACAGTAACATTTTGACTCATGTAGTAGGCGGCAGTAGCTCAGAGATACAGCTTGTTGTCTGGCAACAGGCAGGTTGTTGGTTTGATCCCCGGGCTTTCGTCAATGTGTCCTGAGCAGGACAACCACCTAAACCCCTAACCCTAGCTGTCCTGGCGTGTTGGTTGTTACCTGTGTGGGTTTGACACCGACGTCTATGGGTGAATGTGAGGCAACTGTAAATGTAATACTTTTTCTTATTGTAGTTGCCAGCAGGATGTTGATTGGTCCAAAACCACCGATGGTTTGGTTTGGACCAATCAACGTCCCGTAGGTATGCTGTCTTCAACCGTTACGATATTGTCACAAAGCATGCCTACTCTACTCTCACAGACAAACACAGGCACATAGAAGGTGAACACAACAGGGAGCTGAGTTCACCAGAGAGATGAGGTTGGTGAGGGTCATCTTGATGTACACCTGTGTGATGTCACCC
Organism: Coryphaenoides rupestris; assembly: GCA_002895965.2. NCBI lineage: Eukaryota > Metazoa > Chordata > Actinopteri > Gadiformes > Macrouridae > Coryphaenoides > Coryphaenoides rupestris. Next base: position 348,994 of record PIJE02000309.1, read on the forward strand.
GTGTTCTCCATGGGCCGGATGTTCTTGTTGTAGCCCTTCATCAGGTCCCTGAAGAGCTCGTCCTCCAGGTTCACCGCAGACGCTGTCGCCGGGCAACATCAGAATGTTACAGTGAACAAGGTCAATGAGTTCAAGTTTGGAAATCACTCTGACTGTGTGTGATGCCTGATGAGGCATTTTTACATCAAGTTGATTTTTCTGTCTGAAAACATCTACAGAAACGTATATTTTAAATTCCAAGTATTACTGCAAGGGTAATATGGGAACCTATACTATCCTATTCCATTAACCTAGCAATTATGAAGTGCTTGAAGCATGTTCTATTAAAATCTTACTGTACCGTCAGTGATATATTGTTGTTTCACTCTCTTCGGACAAATGTACTTATTGTAAGTCGCTTTGGACAAAAGCACCTGCCAAATGCCCTAAATGTAAATGTAAATAGTGTATACAATACATGTATTTGTCTGATGTCAATGTATGTTACTGCTGAAAACCCAGCAACAAATGTACAAAAGATCATGCTAATATACTGTGTCTAAACCTTTTAAATGTACACTGGGCTGGAGACAAGGGTATAAGTACAATCCTGAGACAATAGGATTGTAAAACATAACAGTCCTGATGTCTATTTCAGGTATAGACTGAATATGATACTGGACGCGCGAGGTGGGCTGCTACACCAGCTCAGACATCCACGAATGTGAAGGCTTGTCATTTAAAATAATAATGAAATATATATCAGCGAAGAAGAGCACATAGTGTGCTACATAGTTATGTGAAACGTTGGGTGAACCACACTGAATACAACTATTCACATAATAAGATTAGTTTTCAATGAACGCTTCTGTCTTTCCGAATGTTATAGAATCCATTCCAATCCAACATTAGGAAATACAAGTGACATTCTGATTGTAGCAAAGAAATCTCGGCTGGATCACCGGTGACTGAATGCTATTTGATATTCACCCCCCTTTAATCTAAGTCTAATTACTGTACTGTCGTATTGAAGTGCAAATTGGTTAATTTAAAGAAGACTTGACGATAGTTTAGTATTTAACTTTATATATTTTCAACGACTAAAACTTTTTGAAATTATACTCCACTACCAGTATTTACGACACTACCACATTTTTGTATGTAAGCTACGATTAGTGGAAAGAGGCGATCAGCAGAGAGCGGCGCAGACCGAGATGGCCCATGTGGCTAAGCACTCATGTGTCCGCGGTAAAGTAGAAGTTATCTTTTAAGCGTACTTCTTGAATTATTCTAGGTTTTAATCAGGATTTGCGAGGGAACCCTCTATTGTCAATCGTGAAATGGTGCGTTGGAGTGTGATCGAGTCTCAGGAGAAAGAAAGGTACTAGGTTAAATTCCAAATGTCTTCTTATGCGTCATTACTCTTACTCTGCTATTTATCCATAAAAGTCATCAGTTATTACACTGATAATTCAATTAAATGTTATCTATACAACATACATGGAGTAGAATTCTGAAGAATCAACAAAGTGACTTGATAGAGTCGATCTCCACATTCACCCAGTTTGACCCAACCCAGGGTACTCAGCACTTAACACCTAGAATAATTCATAATAACACCTCTCTGTCTCTCTACCTCTTTCCCTGTTTCTCTCTATCGCTCTGTCTCTCTCTCTATTTTAAACTTTCAACTTTTTCAGGCAATTATACAACTCATTTATACAACGTTCACTGTCATGCTTGAATCCTGAACTTTCTCCCCTGAGGATCTACAGCTTACCCATGTGAGCCATGCGAGCTTGTCTCTTCTGTTGACAACAACAACCCCCTTATCCTCAGTGACCCAACACATGAATCCAGTGAAATATTCAAAGCTTGACATGTAAATATTACTTTGGAATATCTTTGCTTGGATGAATTGCTCCGATCATATGAGCAATCGACATGCCCAGCTGAACAGTTTGATGTGTAATATCTGTTATGTCATATCAATATTGCAGGAGTTGCGGCAGCTTATAGGTAGATAGATATTAAGGTCGCTCTTGTAAAAGAGGTGCTTCCTGAATACATAAAGGTTAATAAATAAATAAATACTCTACAAAACGACTGTACATATACTGTACCTGCCCCCCCCCCCCCCCCCCCGTAAACAGAGGTGTATACTCTTACCTGTGGTTAGAATTACACACAGTAGGAACAGGAGTAATAACAGAGATCCACAATCCATTTGGCCATCGGCGTGTGTGTGTGTGTGTGTGCTCTGTCTGAGACAAAGCAATGACAACTTATCCAATCTCCCCCCCCCCCTCCAGCTCAGGTTTGGCTCAGCGGAGGCTGGCACCTGGCCAGTGTGTGTGTTGTTATTGCATCTGTGTGTGTGTGTGTGTGTGTGTGTGTGTGTGTTGGTGGGCTTGCCGGTAGGTTGAGGTTTAGAGGAATGAGGGTGTGGGTGGGGTGGGGGGGTGGTTGAGTGTGATGATTGTGGACAGTCACCGTGTGTATTTCTAGTATGCAGCATAGTCAGCTGTTACAACAATACACACACTCACACACACACACACACACACACACACACACACACTCACACTCACACGCACACACACACACACACACACACACACACACACACACACACACACACACACACACACACACACACACACACACACACACACACACACACACAGTATACAGTACTATACAATTACACTATTACTGATTGTTCTTAACAATGATGAAATTGCCGAAAAAAGCATTGGATCCTTAAGCTGCAATCATTTTGTAGTAGGAGAGGAGGGGGAGCCGTGGAGAGAGCGAGGGAACAGGTGGCCTTCCTTCTCAGCCTTTTGCTGTGTGGACCGAGAGAAGATGTCTCCGTCATTCACAGCCCCAGAAAGGCTGGTGGGCCAAGGGGCCACAAAAATGCTGCATGTTCCCGCCAGTGTTGAGACACCCCCTTGACCCCCACCCGAACCCTCTCTCACCCACACACCACACACACACACACACAGTTTTAAAACATTTCATCGAATGTCTACGACAGTAACTTCAGGATGTAGGCTGAATATTGAATTTAAAGGAATGTGGCACGCCCCACGTGTGTGTGTTTGAGTGTGTGCTTATGCCACTGGTGTAGAGACATTATAGGGTCATGTCCCTACCTATATCAAGAAACTTGTCCCTACCAAAAAATTGCATTCTAAGCTGTAAAAACGTGTATGGAGACATACAACTAAATTGAACAAAAACATCTCCTACAAAACTTCCTCAGAAATGCATCTTGCCCTTTCCGGGGACCACCTAGGGGTCCCCCCTAGGTGGTCCCCCCTAGGTGGTCCCTAAAACCAAATCCTAAAACCCTACCCTGAATTGAAACTGCACCTTAAAATGAATGTAACAATGTAATTTTGGAAACATAAAAATGTTCTGTGAAATGTAATGAGATTTAAAGCCTCTGACCAGTTTGTAGACATTGTCTCGATGCTTGTGCAGTGGAGACTGTTAATCACTTCTGGATACCAAGGCTCTCCATGGAAACCAAACATAATTATGTCATTTTCAATAACATGTCACGTGAATTGTAATGTCCATCCGACCACAACAAAGCCAGCCTCTCGGGGGGGGGAGCAGAGAACGCTGTAGGCTCTAAGCTCTGGAGTCCTGGGTTCAAGCTCCGCCGTGACAGCTCTCCACACAAGATTAAAGGATCACGGTGGCGATTTTCAACCTTATATATCTCTCTATCCGCATTAGGGATGTCGTGTGCAGCTCAGCGCAGATGCCAAATCTCACCTATTTTCCATTTGACAGAGTAAATGACAGATTCGCAGTTTCGCACTCTCGCATTTTTACAATTTTCTCTTTCTCTTTTTTCGCTCTTCTTTTCTAGATTTTCTCATTCTCTCAATCCCTCCATATTTTTCTAATCCACATTTCTGACTACTTCTGGGGATTTTCTCATTATCCATCTTTTTTCTATCACTCTGTTTCTGGATTTTCTCATTTTTTTGGTAGCTTTTTCTCAATTCTCAGTCTTTATATTTTTTCTCTTCTGCACCTGGATGTCTTACAGCATGGTTCTTCTGACCATGTCGGTCGGGCTGCCACTGCCAGGCAGTCGAGCAAAAACACCTCCTTCACTTCCGGTGCACCGGCTGCTTGTGTACACAACAACCCGCAAAACCCGCATGACACACACTCACATTCACGCAGCCGCTAAAGGGAAAGGTCACTCATGTACAGCATCCAATTACCACCCCCCCCCCCCCCCCTCGGAGATGCATAAGGAATGAGTCTGCTTCTGGGGTGGGGTCTGGGGGGTTAGGTGGCCACAAGAGATTGCTGGTCCTGGCGGTGGTGGTGGTAGCAGCTGTTGTGTTGACCGGAACGCTTACTTCTAATTGTTCAGTTGCTCCCGCAGAATGCTGAGGCCCCCCCCCCCCCCCCCCCCCCTCCCCCCCACTCACTGGCTCTCAGATCTAGAGAGTCTAGAGAATGTCTGCTGCTAGGTTCCTGGCAAGCAACTCATTTGCCCTGCCGCCCCCCACCACCACCACCACCACCACCACCATTATGCCCGCTATCGCCTCCCTCCTCTCAATCAACAGTGAAATATTATGGGGTTAGCGTGCTTTGCAACGTTAATCACCATGACATGAGGTTTGAAGATTATGTGCAGGATTTTTTTTTTTACTCTTGGCCCACATTACAAAACAACTGATACAAGTAATTGTAGTTTTAATCACATATGAAGATATATGTTTTTATTTTATTTATAAAAATACATACAAATAAATATTGTGGCAATAAAGATATACTATTTACAGTTGGTTTACTTCACAAGAGGCTCAACCTTTGCAAAATCCAAAATATTTTTTTACATAATGAATAACTTATTCTTTTTTTCTTCTTCTTTTTCATACTTTTAAGTTAGAAATGGATGCATCTTCACACCAACCTCAACACATAACCTGTGGCTTAACTGTGATCAATGATCAATCATCACGTTGATACATTCATGGTTGGTGTTTGACTTCAGACCAAATCAAGGCTCTTAAATGTTACAATAATAACAATACACTCCTCCCTCCAGGAGAGCGTTGTGTGGAATCAGAGTTTCAGAGAATGTGCGTACAGAATCCTTCCCTCGTCTCTGTTATTGCTGCAGTCCCAACAAGGTAACAGGATTCTGAGGCTCTGTGGAAGACGTTTGCTGTCCAGTCCTTTAGTCGTATTCTGTGTGTGACGGGAGTCGTTCTCATATGTGTTCAGGGTGACCTATGTCTTGAGGGCCTCCAGTGCCAGGGCAATGATCCGTGGCATGCTGCGGTAGAAGGATTCATTCTCCAGGCCCACCAGGCTGTAAAAGGTCAAAGGTCGTCCTCCCACCACCGCCCGGACCCGAGCCTGGTACAGACCCCGGTTGTTCTTGGTGCTCAGATCCACCAGCACCTGAAGGAGAGACCAGAGGACCAGAGAGGAAGGAAGAAAGAGTTACAGAATCACAGTTTGGATCTCCCTCCATTTCTTTAGCTCCGTAGTTCTTTAGCTTCCTACCTCTTGAATGGTCATGTGCAGGTTCTTGCTGGCGATGCCAAGCACCCAGTGGTAAGAGTCTTTCACTTCTCTCACATGCTGGGTGGACTCTGTTACTCCGGGACAAACTAGAGAAAATAAAGATAATTGATTAGGTATCAGCGTCTATAAGCCTCCTTCACAGCCATGGATTAAACAATGCAAAACCATCTATGAACAATAACACTATTAAAAGGACACATACTGGCTCCGGCTAACTGCCTCTTGTGCAGAAGGCCTCGACGTCTCCTGTAGACATTGGCGGCCGGGGTGCGGAGGGTGGTCGCTCTCGGGTCAGAGGTCGTGGCTATGAGGTCGCCCTCCTCTTCCGTCTGGATGATCGTTGTGGACTGGACGGGAAGTGGAAACTGTGTTCCTGGCCTGGTCCAAACATCCGCGGGGTCCTCAGACGTGACATCTTGACCTTTTCCTGCGGAGGAGCCACCCGTGGAAAGACCGGATGAGGATTCCCTCTTGGGTTCCTCCCCTCCCGTCGCCATCCCATCCAGAGACCGGAATTTCTTGGCCACGCCCACCAGGGCTGCCAGGAAAGATCCTGCTCCCTGAGACTCCGCGGCGGAGGAGGGGTCGTTGGGATCCAACAGCCTTCCCGGGAATTCTGTGGCGAGGGCAGCTCCATGGGGAGACTCCTGGCTGGGGAAGCTGATATCCAGGTTCAGGATGGGTGGAGGGGCTTTGGAATAGAGAGGTTTGGAGCGCAGGTCTGAAATGATGGACTGATACTCCTCCTGCAGCCGATGCACTGAGAGCTCCTCTGCCTGGGAATTACAAAAAAAAATCCATCAATCCAGTTCAACGACATTCCATCAATCAAGTGCATGTACATAGTTTATATGACGCACGATACAGTACATACAATTCTCATGCATACAACATGCAGCTGTGACAAACACCCAGGATCCTTGTTTTCGACCTACCTGCACAAACAGGCTGTTCTCCTGCGTTAGTAATGCAGAGGGAGTCACTTCTGATTGGCGGTCAGTGGGTTTTTCGGCGAGGTCCTCAGCCAGACCGGTCAGGTACTTCTCCCAGTCTTCCAGCAGGGGGCCCACCTCCCCAAACAACAATGCCTGTGAGGAGCCTGGTGGTCGGGGACTCCGCCGCTGCTCTGCTGGTCGCACGGCGCCCCCTAGCTGCTCTGCAAGATATAACCCACCGTACCATTTTACAATTCTAAAATGTTTGCATGGAAAGAAGATGCTCTTCAGTAAAATGTAGTGCAGGATTGAGTGATCGTGAGCTCAATCAAATGGGCTTTGTCATTTTTCAAAATTTCACAAAGGCTGGTCAAAGATGATGGGTGGGTGGGAATGGTGGGTGGAGAAGTCGTGTACCTGCTGTTGGCAGAAGACCGAGGCGTTGGCCCAGGTCTCTCCTCTCCCGCGTGTGAGTGAAGGCCGTGTCGTAGATGTGCTCCACCAGCTGGGGCAGGGTCTGGGTGAAGAAGATCAGGTCCACCTTGCCCCGGATGTAGTCCTCCGCTCTCTGCAGCAGGTCCAGAAGCGTCTGCAGAAACGCATGCAGCTCTGGGGAGGAGGAAGGTCACGGAGGGCAGATTAGATACCTTCTAGACTCTTTCTGCTAAAAACAAAGCTCTCGGATGTCCATGAGCTATACTGGCAGATATCGTAGTGGTACCGGTACTCACGGCATTTCTTGAAGCGCGTCAGACACTTTTCCTCGGCCGCGCGGGTGCAGGCGCCAGAGGACTGACCGGCGGGGCAGCTCAGCGCATAGAAGCGACACAGGGACCTGAACTCTGACCTCTGCTCGTCCTCAGACAGCTCAGTCGTCTTGAGCAGCTCGGGGCAAGTGGGCTCCCGGCTCCCGAAGGACTCTACAGAGAACCGTAGATTAAAACTTTTGAAGTCCTTTCCCAGACCACCTCATATGCAAACAGTAAAAAAATTTAAAATACACATGCAGTGGCCGAGCAAAGAGTTCTAGCGCCCCCTGGATTAACACAAAACAAAAATGAAAAACTTTACAATGGAAAACATACTGTATGATGGAATGCAAACACTCGCAACACTATTTAAAAAATGTGATTAATACGCCAAAAATACTATATTTGTCTATTATAAATGTAAATGTAAATGTGTCTATTTCAAGAATAAAATCCCATGTATCACCTGCGTACCAGAAAAACACTGTTCTAGTGGTCAGTATGCTCGACCTTCAGCAGAAAGTTTCTGGGTTCGATACCTAATGTCCGCAGCCTATACCTGTAGGTCCCCTCGAGCTTAAGATGCCTCCAAGCGCCTGCTGAGTGCCTTAAAAAGTAACAGCGATGACGCCCTAGTAACAGCAGTGACAGACTCACTCTGTATTTCAGCCTGGATCCAGTCGGTGAAGGCGGACACGCGCGTGTACACCCCCGGCTTGCCCTTCTCCCCGCAGCCGTCTCCCCAGGAGGTGATGCCGTGGAGCTGGAAGCGACCGGACATGCGGTCCTGGTAGATCAGCGGACCCCCAGAATCTCCCTGCAATAGGAGACGATAGGAGAACAATGTTTAGTCGACAACCTTTAGTCGCCATTAACGATGCAGGTGACAACTGTGCACTCAAGACGGATCTCCAGCTAACCACAACAAAGCTATCTCCCAAGGTTCAAGAGGAATGAGGGACAGAGTCGTCCATTTGGTTACATACGTAAGAGATGTCAGAGCCGGGAAGTCAAACCATGCACCAATAATAATAATAATGGTGCCGCATGTCACACCTTCACTTATTTCATGTTTCTAGTGGACCGGAATAGAATAAACTATAATCACACATCTTGATTTGGATGATTTCTAAGATGGTGTCATGGATGGCTGCCTCTGTGCTTTTAAATTGCACCTTTTTATTCAATTGCATCTTTTCATTGTTTATTTGATTGCAAATCTTGTATATATTTTCAATATATCTTATATCTTGTAGAATTTTTTTGATTTTAGATATTTTTACTCTCTGTTTAATGTTCAATGGTAGGTATCAATTGCACAAAATTGGTACCAAACAAAGCTGATTTTGATTCTGATTCTTACCCATCAAATAACTGCGAGTCGAAGGGAGACACCATTGTAATAATGTAATCTCTCTCTCTCTCCCTCTGTCAGTGTGCGCCGTTTTCGTGACATTTTACACACACACACACACACACGCACACACACACACACACACACACACACACACACACACACACACACACGCACACACACGCACACACACACACACACACACACACACACACAGCTGTATGCCTGGCGCCCCTGGGCTCACCTGGCAGGAGTCGGCGCCCCCAGAGAGGTATCCGGCACACAGCATGGTGTTGGTGACCAGCTCCTTCCCCAGGGCGCTCTTACAGGTGCTCTGGGGCAACATGGGCACCTTGGCCTCTATCACCACGTCAGCAGATGGGCCATCTGGAGACGAGAAGGTGCAGTTTAGAGAAAAGATGTGCGTTAATGTAATGTAACGCAATAGTGTCCATAGGGGGTGCAAGTCACTGGGGTTAAACGTTAATATAATGTGTAGCATAGTGTCTATAGGGGGTGGGAATCAGTGGAGATCAGTGGGGGTCCCGGGTCTTGTTAGCATGTACTTCATGTATTTTATCATGTATTTGGAACGTATTGATCTTCAAAGAGGGAATATAAAAATGTGACACTAAAATGATGGCTTGTATGTAGACGTACCGGTACACAAATAGTTGTATGGCTGTATTTGACTGTATATTTAAAGATAGATAATAGATCATCCTAATCAGCCATGACTGGCATACGACCTACTGTATAGCTACACTACTCATCAGTGTCTGTAAGTCTTGGACTCGTGAGTGTTGGACAACGCTGTTTTTTCTGTTACCTTCGACAAGGGAGCCCCAGCCCGCCACGAGGCAGGGGCTGCCGGTGGGCGGGTCCCCGTCGGAGGGCACGCACACAGGGATGACCCGGTCCGACAGCACCGCCGGGGAGGTCAGCTCCACCAGGGCGATGTCGTTGTTAAAGGTCTTGGGGTTGAACTGTGGACGAGGGGAATGAGAGAGGGATTAACATGTTGATTATTGATGGATTGATTGAGTTATTAATTGATTGATTGATAGATTGAGTTATTAATTGATTGATTGATAGATTTAAGGGTTTGTTTAAGGCAAATGCAGGTGTACCTTAGGATGGGAGATGATGCGGTTGACCTTGAGGATCTGCTCGTCAGGGTCGGGCTTGGTGATGTCAAACTCTCCCACCACGGCTGTCCAGTAGCTCTCACTGCGACTCCTGCAGCAGAGGTGCCCGGCATGGAGAAAGACACACACACACACACACACACACACACATATAAATATAAGATATACTTTAATTAATCCCAGACCGGAGAGGTGGGATCTCAACATAAATGACAACACATACAGACAACACTTGTACACACACTATACACACACACACACACACACACACACACACACACACACACACACACACACACACACACACACACACACACACTCATACACACACATACCCGGCAAAGCAGTGGGCAGCGGTGACCACCCAGGAGCTGTCCACCAGCACCCCTCCGCACATCAGACCCCCGTCCAGCTGCAGGCTGACCAGCCAGGGCCAGCTGCCCGGGGGGGCCGGAGACCCCCCCACGATCCGGGAGCGCGGCTGGGTGGCGTTGGGCACCCCCGTCATCCTCTGGCCGCACACCGCTGCTCGGAGGGAGGGAGGGAGGGAGGGAGGGAGGGAGTGAATAGGGAGAGAGTCAGGAAGAATCCAGCAGAACCAGCAGTCTTTGGGTTAGAATGTACTACTATGCTGTACTTTATGATCCCATGTATACACACAAGTGACTGTGAATACAGGTAAAGGTTAATAAGGAGCAGGTAGGGGATAGGGCTGCCTGCAGATAGACTGTGGGGACATCAGGGATCGAACCCAGTCCTTCTCTGCTGTGCTGGGAGTCCTAAACAGCCTCGCCACTATACTACTAGTCCGTACCAAATTCGGACAAAATTACAATGAAAAGATGCGCCTATTGATCACATCTCACATCTCAACATGTTTTACATAACTAACTAACTAACTAACTAACTAACTAACTAACTAACTGACTAACTAACTAACTAACTAACTAATCAACCAATCAACTAACAAACTATGCGTCTCACCCTGCATGTGGGTCTGCAGGTTCTGCATGGTGTTGAGCAAGCTGCACTGGAGCACTAACTAACTAGCTAACTAACTAACCAACTAACCAACTAACCAACTAACCAACTAACCAACTAACCAACTAACCAACTAACCAACTAACTAACCAACTAACCAACTAACCAACTAACTAACCAACTAACTATGCGTCTCACCCTGTGTCTGTGCGGCAGGCTCCAGGTTCTGCATGGTGGTGAGCAGGCTGCACTGGAGCATTAACTAACTCACTAACTAACTCACTCATTCACTAACTAACTAACTAATTATGCTTCTCACCCTGCGTGCGGGTCTGTGTGGCGGGCTCCAGGTTCTGCATGGTGGTGAGCAGGCTGCACTGGAGCACCCGGGCGCTACAGCTCTCGCCCATGATCCGGATGCAGGTCTCGGCCCGCGGGTCGCCCGTCGGCGGGCAGCGGTGCTGGTAGAAGCCGCAGGCCTGGCTCAGGGCCCAGCTCCGCTCCCCCTCGTCCTGGATCCTCTGGGCCTTGCTGATGAGCTCACAGCTGGGCTCCGACAAGGCGCTGGCCGGGGACGCTGTGGAGGAGGAGAAGGAGGTTAGCATAAGAACATGAAGAAACTGCTAAACTAAGAAAATAAGCTAACACCAAAAGGTTGATTTATTGTTAAAACATGAGACTAACAAGACAAGACAAACATAGGGAGGTTCAAAACAGGTGAAGCAGCAGTTGTACTCACAGCAGGAGCCCGAGCGCTGGCCGCAGTCCTGGAACAGGCAGGGCACGCAGCCGCGGCAGCCCGCCTCCACGCGGCTCTGCGCTGAGGACGCGCGCTCCACGGCCGACAGAGCGCTGGCCAGAGCCGCCTCCAGGACCACCGTCCCGCGGTCCGACAGAGCTGCAGGGGGTCGAAGCGGAGAGAGAGAGAGAGAGAGAGAGAGAGAGAGAGAGAGAGAGAGAGAGAGAGAGAGGGGCAGAGAGAGAGAGAGAGAGAGAGAGAGAGAGAGAGAGAGAGAGAGAGAGAGAGAGAGAGAGAGAGACAGACAGAGCAGAAAAGAAAGTGCCACAGAGATCAGAACAGAGGACAACGAAAAGGGCGGGAAAGAGAGAGATTGATAGAGATAAGTAAGTAATCATAATAATCAAAAGTGCAGCGTTGGCTGGTGAATGTCGGTCAAACATTTACATTTACATTTAGGACATTCGGCAGACACTTTTATCCAAAGCGACTTACAAAGAGTACAAGGAGACAGCAATATATCACTGTGGTGCATAAAGATAAGAATAGAACGAGTTTCAGAATTACTAGGTTGCCTGCATAATAGCTGAGATAAGAGCAGACGTGCCATTCTGAGTGCATTACCAACATTTAAGAACATACAATATAAGCTAAGCAATGCTGAGTACTATTAATAATGCTCTGTGTGGTTCTGTTATGTGGATCCTTACACAGTGGAAGGTTCACAACTAATCTTTGCATTGTAAAGACATATGCAGTTAAGGGAGCGGTAGCAGACGTCTGTCAACAACACCATACATTTTCACAACATTTCGGACACAAACACAAAATGGTGCCAGCGTAGCGAGCCGTTGCATTGAAGGGGATAGAGGACAACGGCTAGCCTCTACATCGTGGCGGCGGCGGCGGCGGCTACATAACGACCGCTACGTAATGAGTGTGCATGTGAGTCTCTTGCCGGCTTCTCTCTCTTGTCTCTCTCTCTCTCTCATGCTGCTCTTTGAGCTGATTGGCGGCGTGTTAGCGTAGCGAGCTCACGCTCACGGCTCACTGTTATTGGGCCTCCTACAGA
>PIJE02000309.1:364027-399869 GCA_002895965.2 Coryphaenoides rupestris
CCACCCACCCCCCCATCTCTCTCTCTCTCTCTCTCTCTCTCTCACACACACACACACACACACACACTATCTACTAGTCCCCCCCACCACCTCCCCTTCCCACTGGGTTTCCCTCTGGGCTCTATATATACACCACGTTGCACGCTTAGCCACCTATTGTTGCGCTCAGTAAACTTACAGACAGATGCTCAGCACCACAGTGAGGGACAGAGAGAGACTCCACAACCAGACCACCACAACCAGACTAGTAGGAGGACCTGGAGCACAGTGTCTTACTGCTGTGTTCGTACTGCACCCCGTGTGTGTGTCTGCCTTTCTTGTTGCTGTTTTCCACGCTGGAGAGAGGGGGGATCTGATGAACTGAGCAGGATGTTGCTGGGATCGCCGCTGCCACTGCCGATGCTGCCACTGCCGATGCTGCTGCTGATGGGACTGGACTGTTTCCTGGGCGCGCAGGCGGGAAGAGAGGTCTACAGGATGCCACAGAGCGCACTCAAAGGTAAACAAACTACCCCATGCCGCTAGTGTGTCATGGGCACAATATTCAGTTGTTGGGTGATGACGTTCACGAGGGAGCTCTCATCAGCACCAAACAAGATGTTATAATGATTACACTACAGAAAAAGCCATGCTATTCATAGGCTCCTGGACTAAAACCTCTCTATCATTCAAAAGTAGTATAACAAGTCCATGGGGGAAATGTTACAATTAAAAAAGATTTGGCAATTGTCAGACATTCACATCTAACCCATCAGCTGACAAATTACCACAACATGCAACAGGTTACAGATGCAGCTGTTGCAGGCATCTACTCTATTTTAGTATTTTATTACTTTGTCTTGTATTTTTTGCCTTTATTTTTACCTTTATTTGACTTCTTTTTTTATTATCTACTGCTGAGAGTTCTTGCCTCTGGTGTTTCCTCAATACAGATTTATGATGGCGTTCCCTCAGTTCCTGTTTTTATTAATTGTATTTCTTGCTCTGTGTGGGGATGGGGGATGGGGGGGATTGTTTTTATTGTGTGCCCACCGAGATGTATGCTGGCTAGATCAGTTTAGCTGTCGGTACAGTCCACTGGGTAGGCTGGTAGACTGATCTAGCAATCATACGTCTAGGTGGACATTCCCACTTGTGATGTCACTAGACAGTTGTCACATGGCAATTGTGAAACGGCTTGCAATGGCTAATCACACTGACACCTGGATAGTAGACACTGTATAGACACTGCATAGACACTGTATGGACACTGTATAGACACTGTATGGACACTGTAGACACTGTATATACACTCTAAAGACAATGCATAGACACTGTAAAGACACTGTACAGACACTGTAGAGACACTGCATAAACACTGTATACACACTGTATAGACTCTCTCTCTCTCTCTCTCTCTCTCTCTCTCTCTCTCTCTCTCTCGACTCTCTCTCTCTCGCTCCTCTTCTCTCTCTCCCCTCTTCCTTGTCTCTCTCTCGATCTCTCTCTCTCTCTCTCTCTCTCTCTCTCTCTCTCTCTCTCTCTCTCTCTCTCTCTCTCTCCACCCAGCAGAGCCTCTGCCCGCTCAGCCCTGGCCTTTTAATTAAGTCTTCAATCGCCATTGTCGTGGTTAGCGGCCCGATGCCTGTGATGTAGCACTGGGCTGGCACCGAGGGAGAGGGGCCGGTCGACGGCCCCCCTCTTTGAAGTGGTGTGTCTGTAGGAGGCCCAATAACAGTGAGCCGTGAGCGTGAGCTCGCTACGCTAACACGCCGCCAATCAGCTCAAAGAGCAGCATGAGAGAGAGAGAGAGACAAGAGAGAGAAGCCGGCAAGAGACTCACATGCACACTCATTACGTAGCGGTCGTTATGTAGCCGCCGCCGCCGCCGCCACGATGTAGAGGCTAGCCGTTGTCCTCTATCCCCTTCAATGCAACGGCTCGCTACGCTGGCACCATTTTGTGTTTGTGTCCGAAATGTTGTGAAAATGTATGGTGTTGTTGACAGACGTCTGCTACCGCTCCCTTAACTGCATATGTCTTTACAATGCAAAGATTAGTTGTGAACCTTCCACTGTGTAAGGATCCACATAACAGAACCACACAGAGCATTATTAATAGTACTCAGCATTGCTTAGCTTATATTGTATGTTCTTAAATGTTGGTAATGCACTCAGAATGGCACGTCTGCTCTTATCTCAGCTATTATGCAGGCACAACCTAGAATTATGAAACTGCTCTATTCTTATCTTTATGTACCACAGTGATATATTGCTGCCTCTCCTTCAACAAATGTACTCTTTGTAAGTCGCTTTGGATAAAAGCGTCTGCCAATGTAAATGTAAATGTAAATGTTTGACATCACCGGCCAACGCTGCACTTTTGATTATTATGATTACTTACTTATCTCTATCAATCTCTCTCTTTCCCGCCCTTTTCGTTGTCCTCTGTTCTGATCTCTGTGGCACTTTCTTTCTTCTTCTCTCTCTCTCTCTCTCTCTCTCTCTCTCTCTCTCTCTCTCTCTCTCTCCTCTCTCTCTCTCTGCCCCTCTCTCTCTCTCTCTCTCTCTCTCTCTCTCTGTCTCTCTCTCCGCTTCGACCCCCTGCAGCTCTGTCGGACCGCGGGACGGTGGTCCTGGAGGCGGCTCTGGCCAGCGCTCTGTCGGCCGTGGAGCGCGCGTCCTCAGCGCAGAGCCGTGTGGAGGCGGGCTGCCGCGGCTGCGTGCCCTGCCTGTTCCAGGACTGCGGAGAGACAGAAAGAGAGACAGAGAGAGACAGACAGACAGAGACAGAGAGACAGGGAGACAGGGGTGGGGGTTCTCTAAATTAGCAGGTGAAGTACTCAATGTCCCTGATGGACAGTAGAGAGAGAGAGAGACAGAGAGAGACAGAGAGACAGAGAGACAGAGAGACAGGGGTAGGATGGGAGGGTGTGGGGGTACACGGTCACACTCTAGATGCACACGTACAAAAAAATACAACAATGGCCCGACTGACGACACATGGGCGGAGTCTAAAATATGGGAGTCATCTTGGAGCCAGCCGACGGGCGGCGAGATGAAAGCTTGTGTTGAGCGGCCCGTCGGCACAGCATCAAACACGGCTGCTCCTCCACTCCCGCCAGCAGCGGCGACGGCCATCGCTGCCGACAGCAGAGTTCACACCGTTAACAAGTTCCAACATACATGTGCATGTGTGAGAAAGAGAGAGAGAGGAGGGCTGTGATTACTGGCATGTACTAGTATGGGGTTTTATACCGACAAGGGTTGAAGCGTTGGATAGCTTTAATGTTTAATGTGTGTTGAGCTCACTAACTCTTGTTTTGTGGAAATAAAAATGGCAGTGGTATTTATGTCTTTGAAAGAGTTGGATTGGAAATAAATAACCTTCTGTTACCTTCAGAATATCAACAGCAATGGACTCTCGTGAAACCATGGAAACGTGAAAGAAACGAGAGGATTTGAAGTCTACAAAAAGATGCCAATTCTGTCTGTGTGAGCACTGTGTGTATGTGTTTGTGTGTGTGGGTGATGCTTCCTCTGTGTGAGTGGGATGTGTGTGTGTGTGTGTGTGTGTGTGCGCACGCGTGTGTGTGTGTGTGTGTGTGTGTGTGTGTGTGTGTGTGTGTACAATGGCTCAGAGATCTGAGAGCAAACACAGAGCAGAGCGGTTATAACGGCACAAAAAAGGCGGCATTTTTTTGGGTTCATTCTTCCTATCCCTCCATCCCTCCATCCCTCCATCCCTCCCTCGGTCTCTCTCTCTCTCTCTCTCTGCCTTTGATGTTCTTTTGATTAATCTGCCTTCTGCCCATGCTCCTACCCAGCCCTCCATCCCTCCATCCCTCCATCACACCAGAGTATCGGGGTCTCCCCATTCATCCTCCCGCCTGTTGCATCCGATGCAGTGCAGCGTGACTTTGTGCACTCAGACCCATCCTACATGGCAGTCAGACATGGATAAAGTGGAAAGTATCCAACGATCTAACAATAATGGAAGGAGTCTCTGCGTGTATGTACTTATTTCTGTACGTATGTATGCATGTATGTATGTACAGTATATCTGTAATTTTCTCAACAGCCGTTCATCCAATCGACTTCACACTCGCTGGGTGTATTGCTGAAGATCCAAGGAAGTGCACTTTTCAGTGTGTTCGAGTTGTTTGGATGACCTGTTCTCGATGAAACTGGACTGGCCGGTCTTTTGCAGAGGACCAAATTAAGTGCAGTGTCTAGCGTGAAGTTGTTTGGGTGGTTCTCTGCTTCCAACGGTCAAGTTTCGAACAGGCACATGACGAGTGTTTTTAATTAAGAATTGTAAACTGCTCTATTCCTATGTTTAGGTACCACAGCGATATATTGCTGTCTCCTTCAAAAAATGTACTTTTTGTAAGTCGCTTTGGATAAAAGTGCCAAATGCCCTAAATGTAATGTAAATGTAAATGTATTGGGTGCCACTTTTCAAGAGAGGTTTGTCCGCTGAAGTCCATATACCACAAATGTCCTTTTTTGCACAATTTGTCTCATTGTAATTCATTTAAAATTAATATCAGGCAAAATTCTTCATATAATCTTAGTCTATAGATCTTACGTAGACTGTGTCATACTTAGAGTGCTACGTCCTGCCATTTTGCTATTTCATTCAAGTTCTTCTATTATTGAGTTATCGTAAAAGTTTCTTCACTGAGTTCCAACTCCCTTTAAGAAGTTTAAAATGTTTCAAACTAAACCGATTGTGCAGTAAATTCCACCACAGCAGCGGCCTAAATCAGAAGGACCCTTTAATATCCTATAGTGTAGATATATACTGCCAAACCAACGGTCTGTCCCGAATGAGATTATGTGACAGCAGGCACATCAAATGGGTACTCAGCGTTCATTATGTAAATCAAAATGTGTCCTTGCTGCGCCAGACCAAACTGTGAATGCATTAGCCTATATTTTCCTACAGGCTACAAAAAGGCACCGTTTTGGTGTTTGACACAGCGGTATTGAGGCCTGACCCCTAGTTTATTCAATCTTGACACTGGGTGTATGTGGTGTGTTGTGTGTGTGTGTGTTGTGTGTGTGTGTGTGTATATATGTGTGTTTCGGCAAGGTCGGTTGGGAATGGTCTATCGATTTGTTATTAGTGATTAGTGATTATGCCCCCTTAGGTATTGTGTGTTATTACGAAACCACTCTTTTGTCATTGTTTTCTCAGGGAGGAAACAATTGAAATGTAGGTCAGTGGGGTACGCGCTCCCGCGACATTTCAGCACAGACACTTGGAACCCACCCCCCCCCCCCCCCCCTCCTGAGGACTGAAGACTGAGGACTGAGTCGGCTCATTGTTGTGGCGTGGCGTTAACGAAATCTACCAAGAGCTTACTTATCACATTCACAGCACTATGGATTTCATGTAGGCTAATGCATTTTACACTGTGATGGATAAGTCACTGAAAAGATACAACAATGAATAAGCAAAAATATAGAAATAAGTTAAAATAATAAGTAATAATAAATCAATATTTCCTTAATTGTGTTTGAAACATAAACAGCCCTATCCTCCCCAGAGTTCCCAGCACCTCCCAAACAAAAAATATAAAATAAATATATATACAAATAATATGTGGAGAGGATAAAATTCTCTGTGAATTCCTCATTAAAGGTCGAGAAGAAGAGACACAAATAAAAGATGCAATGTCAGGTCTCACTGTGCTCAGAGGTGCTGACTTACTGTGTGAGTGTGTTTATGGTGCCCCCTGCTGGTGAGTCTCTGCTAGTACAGGAGTCCACCTCCAGCTCATGATACGTCTGGACCAGCTCTCCTCTGGTCGTCACAACATGTGCACACAGAACAGAGGCCACAATAACTTCAACTCTGGGCATAAACATATACAAAAGCAATATTAGTGGTGTAACTAGTGTCGCACAATCAGAATAACCATGTCTCTGGAGTCAATTACTAACCCTATGACTAGGATTAAGTTGGTTCTTAACCCTAACCCTATTACTACACCTAACTCGATTATTAAACCTATCACTAACCTTATTAACCCTAACTATATTATGACAGTTCAACTTACTAATCCTAACTTCATTATTAACTAACACTAATGCTACTAACCCAAACTTTTTTACTAACCATACTAACCATAACCCTAACATTTGACCCTTTTACCCCACATTTGTGTCCAAGTGGGATTTTATGTTGGTCATTAGAAAGTCAGTTAATTAAGTGAGCTAATTAATGAATCAATATGTAACTAAGTACTAGTTGCCCTTCAGCTGAGATATTGCATTTGTATTTGTTGCAATAGCAACAGTAGGCCCATGCCAATTGTTTCAGATGGAACATTTCATTTCTCTATATTTTTAGAATGTTTTTAATCCAATCTGGATCCAGCTGATCACTCTGACCCAGTGGGACACATAAGGCAACGACAACTAGATGGAAATCAACCTTTTTTCTTCCCGTTTGTCAACCATTAGCTGGGCAATATGGTTCTGCTATCACAACCAATTGTCTGGGAAGCAGAGCAGACCGCTCACTGTTGTCTGGACACCAGGTCCACCGTGAGCATCGCTCGGAGCATCTGGACACTGATACACACACTCACTGTGGCACCGCTAAGAACACCATGAACTATGATAACCTGTGTGTGCAACATATGTGGAGGCATTGAACATCGTTGAATATTTAAGAGGAGTAGGAACGACTCCATGACAATGAACTGTCACTGTTATGGTTATTGCTTTTCTGGCTGAGCAGACAGCAGCAACTGGTGGGTTTAGTGGGGGGGGGGCATGGAGGGAGGGAGAGAGGGAGGGGGAGAGGAGAGAGAGAGAGAGAGAGAGAGAGAGAGAGAGAGAGAGCAGAGGAGAGAGAGAAAAAAGAAAAAATTATAATAAGAGAGAGAGGCAGAGTGAGACAGAGAGAAACTGAGTGAAAGAGAGAGGAGAGACAGCGAGAGAGAGAGGGGACAGAGTGAGAGAAGAGGAAGAGAGAGGAGAGAGAGAGAGAGAGAGGAGAGAGAGAGAGAGAGAGAGAGAGAGAGAGAGAGAGAGAGAGAGGAGAGAGAGAGAGAGAGAGAGAGAGAGAGAGAGAGAGAGAGAGAGAGAGAGAGAGAGAGAGAGAGAGGGACAGAGAGAGAGAGAGAGAGAGAGAGAGAGAAAGAGAGAGAGAGAGGGCAGAGAGAGAGAGAGAGGAGGAGAGAGAAGAGAGAGAGAGAGAGAGAGACAGAGAGAGAGAGAGGAGACAGAGTGAGAGAGAGAGAAAGAGAGACCGAGACAGAGAAAAGAGAGAGAGAGTGAGACAGAGAAAAGAGAGAGAGAGAGGAGACAGAGGGAGAGAGTGAGGGAAGAGAGAGAGAGAGAGAGAGAGAGAGAGAGGGGGGCATGCATGTGGTCATACTTGCAGGCGAGTGGTTAACAGGGTTTTCTATCGAGGAGAAGGCGGTGGTGTTGCTGGATGGAGGGCGGATGCAGCCTCCCAGCAGACGCACTGAGGGATCAACAAACACCGCATTGACCACCAACTGTGAGTGATCTGGAGTCTTTATTGATTCAGCATTTTTTCCATCTCTGGCTTTTACCTGCCAACGGGTACTGCAGTGTTGCTTGGTCAGCTGGTCCGATGCACAGTCTAGACTCTAGAAAGAAACATAACGCTTTGAAAATGTATATATAACATATCTAATATTATACTGAGAGCCTTCACCACCAACTGCTTAATAACAATACATCACGTGTCATGAACCCAAGTGTGTAATAGACATGCACCAGGTCTGTATCTTGAATTACAGTGCAGTAAGCTACTGTCAGTATGAATGGTGTCAGAGAGCTCCACAACTTCAACCTGTGTGTGTGTGTGTGTGTGTGTGTGAGAGAGAGAGAACTCATGGCAGCCATCCCTAACAGTAACCCTTAAGCACATTTCCATCATTATCATTGTGTGTGTGTGTGGTTGTGTATGTAGGTGTGTTTGTAACTCGGGAACAGAAACACACACCACACACACACACACACGCACGCACGCACGCACGCACACACACACACACACACACACACACACACAAACACAAACTAAATCATCATTGTGTGTCAGTGCATTCCGCCACCATATAGCCGTACGGCTGTATGGTGGCCCCCTATGGCCCCCTATGGCCCCCTATGGGCCGCATAGTTCCTCTATCCTGAGGTTCGGTCCTCTGCGTGGAGTTTGTGTTCCACTATAGTTTCAGCGCCACTCCAACACACCTGACAGTTATCTGCCTGTTGGAGTCGCCCGTACGGTAGCCAGATGGAGGCTGTTGATCTACTTAAAATGGTCCATGTGAAAGGACCATTACCTGGACCAGAGCAAACACACAGTGACACACACACACACACACACACACTCCATATCGACTGACTGATCACTGAGCAGAATCTGTGCTCTCTGGTCTACACCTGCTCCCCTTCAGTGATATATTGCAATTTTCCACCAAGCTTCAGTTACCTTGATGCTGTTTAGTCTAGAAATTCAATTAGTCTAGAACTTTAGTCTAAAGAACTAAACAAGTTCCTCTGAATGATGGCCAATGTCTTTTTCTTTTTTGTTAATTACAGTACTAATATAATCCATTCATTAGAAGGTCAGGTACGGTTTATATCTGTAATATTTATATTTACATATACGTTTAGCAGACACTTTTGTCCAAAGCGACTTAAAATATGTCCAAAGAGAGTGAAACAACAAAATATCGCTGACAGAACAGTGCGATTTGAATAGAGCAAGTTTCCAGCACTTCATAATTGCTAGGCTACTACTTTGTCTTTCTTAACAGAACAAGTTTCCAGCACTTCATAATTGCTAGGCTACTACTTTGTCTTTCTTAGTTCCTAAAGCAATACAGATGGTATTAACTTAATCCTATGCTGTACCACTCTGCACCCAGTGGCTCGGTCAGACAGAAAGCATATCTCTGTTTAGTCTGTGTTAGATTTCCATGGAGAGACAACCATCCACTGTCCAAACGGAACATAAAACAAGCAGCTTAGTAAAGTGTCGGCCGCTAAGTTAATGATTGTCCGAATGTCACCCATGGGTGGTTGCTAAGGTGCTTAGACGGAGGATGGAGATGGAAAAAGGGTGGGGGGGGGTGGGGCGGCTTGTCCAACGGCAGGTATCACAGTTACCAGCTGTAAACACAGGTATCCGTCAAGCATATGCCGGGAGTAAACATTAAAAAGAAAGTTCCCTACCTTTACCTTAAATCAGAATCAGAATAAGAATGAGCTTTGTTGCCTTAGTTTTTACAAACAAGGGATGCGCTTTTGTGAAATTGGTGCATAACATGAACATTAAACAGAGAGAAATTCTAAATATAGAAGATCTTTATTAGTCCACACATGTAATTGTCACACAACACACAGCAGGAAGTGGTGGCCGCCAAACACACACATGCAAGGAGGGTGGCCCGTGGAAATGCGTTCTCTGCATTTAACCCATCCTGCTCCAGGGGCTCCTCCTGCTCCAGGGGCAGCAGGAGCAGTGGGCAGCCATCTCGACGGCGCCCGGGGACCAACGCTCCAGGTTGTACGTCCACATCTTGGTCAGGGATGTGGACAGGAGAGGCGAGGTGAGGGACCCTGGTAAGGTCAGAGTTCACAGTCCTGATCTGTTTATCTGTCTGTCTGTCTGTCTGTCTGCCTGTCTATCTGTCTGTCTGTCTGTCTGTCTGTCTCCCCCTCATCCATTCTATCATGGACTATAAATCTATTTTATGTATTATATGATGCACACCTCTCCCTCCTCAGTGTGTGTGCATGTGGTTGACACAGAGTACCAGCGCTCACTTGAAGTTTATTAGCGTTCTGTAAAGCTCTGACTCATCGATGTGAGTTAGACTCTCTGGTATATGATGGCCTGCCCCGGCCACCCGTAGACTCTGTTATTGGCGTACCTTTCTATATTATATACGGTATATATACCGGTAAGTTGAGACTCTGTCTGCTCTCCCTATCACACAGAAAAGTGGCTGACATTACTACGAGTATATTTGTGTCTTCTGTGCGCTCGGCGTCGCAGAGTGAGACTTGAATCGTTAACGCAGACGGACTTGGAAGTGAATGAATCAATCACGGCGCTAAAAATGCCTTTAAGTCCAAAAAGATGAAAGATGATTTGAGAGTCCTTAAGATGTTACTGTTTTTGATTTGACCGCCGATGAAACGAGACTCTGAGAAATGTCTCTTTTGAAACATGAGTTGCCTCGATGCTTATATTTTTTGGAGTTCTTTTTGTCATTTATTTTCCTTTGTGGTGTCTGTCTGTAGCTATTTGTGATTTTTGTATTCATGTTGCTGAGCGGTCACCCTTGAAAAAGAGATTCTTAATGTCAAGAGGGAGGGAGAGAGAGAAGAGAGAGAGAGAGAGAGAGAGAGAGAGAGAGAGAGAGAGAGAGAGAGAGATAGAGAGAGAGATACAAAGAGTACAAGAGACAGAGACAGTGACAGAGGAGAGGACAGGAGAGAGTGAGAGACACAGATACAGGACGAGAGAGAGGGCGAGAGAGAGAGAGAAAGCGAGTGAGAGACAGATACAGAACAGAAGAGAGGGTGAGAGAGAGCGACAGACAGACAGACAGATACGGGTCAAGAGAGAGAGAGAGAGAGAGAGAGAGAGAGAGAGAGAGAGAACGAGATAGGACAAGAGCAAGAGAAGAGAGAGAGAGATACAGGACAAGAGAGAGAGAGAGATAGAGAGGTACATGACAGGACAGTAGAGAGAGAGAGAGAGAGAGAGAGAGAGAGAGAGAGAGAGAGAGAGAGAGAGAGAGAGAGAGAAGAGAGAGAGAGAGAGAGAGAGATACAAGGGACAGAGAGAGAGAGAGACAGAGAGAGAGAGGTACATGACAGGAGAGTAGAGAGAGAGAGAGAGAGAGAGAGAGAGAGAGATAGAGAGAGAGGTAGAGAGAGAGATAGAGCGAGAGGAAGATGTGTGCACGGCGGGATTACATCCGATGCGCCCGCAAGGAATCTGAACCCGAGAAGAAGGTGAATGTGTTCGAATCATTATCGTCATCATCATCATCGTCATCTTTATTGTCATAATCATCATGATCGTCATCATCATCATCATCATCACCACCCATTATCATCGTCATTGTCATCATCATTATCATCCCGATTATCCTCCTCATCGTCATCATCTTTATCGTCATCACCCCCATAATCATTATCCTCATCATCACCACACATTATCATTTTCAACATCATAACTGTGAACGATCATCGTCATAACTCATCTGTATTGTCGTCCGGATTCTGAACGCTCCAGCTGGACTTTGTGAGGAAGCGCTACCACAAGGACATCATGAGCAGCCCGGTGCTGATGCTCAACTTCTGCCCGGACCTGCTGGCCGAGCCCCTGGAGCTGCACCGCGCCACCAGGGAGCTGGTGTTCCTCATCGACCGCAGCGGCAGCATGAGCGGTGCCAACATCCACCGTGTGAAGGTGAGCTGTCACTCACTGCTCCATCTGGGAGGGAGGGAGGGGGAGAGAGAGAGAGGGAGATGGAGAGATGGTGAGAGAGAGATGAGCGTGAGAGAGGGAGGGAGATGAGAGATGGATAGAGGGGGGGAGAGAGAGAGAGAAAGAGATGGAGAGAGAGAGATGGAGAGGGAGTTGAGAGATGGAGAGAGACTATCTTAAATCAGAATCAGAATAAGAATGAGCTTTGTTGCCTTAGTTTTTACAAACAAGGGATGCGCTTTTGTGAAATTGGTGCATAACATGAACATTAAACAGAGAGAAATTCTAAATATAGAAGATCTTTATTAGTCCACACATGTAGTGGTCACACAACACACAGCGGGAAGGAGACCCCGCGGAGCACGGGGGGGAACATGCAAACTCCACACAGAAAGGCTGGGAGATCACCCACCTGGGAGATCGCCCACCTGGGCACCCCACAGTTAATAGCGCCCCAGGCGGGAATCGATCCCAGGACCTTCTTGCTGTGAGGCAGCAGTGCAAGCACTGCGTCACCGTGCCCCCTATATGTATATGCATATGCATATGCATTCATATGCATATGCATTCATATTGCATTCAAAGGCAGCTGTTGGAACAAAGGATCCACTTAATGTATGCAGTGCACTCTGGGGTTAGACCAAGTGATGCTCTAAAGTCTGCTGTGAGCATGGATGCATGAATGGATGGAAAACCTGGGATCTTAAATGCACATTCACGCGTGCTACGCATGCATAATGTGTTCTCCCAGCCATGGAAAAGTACATACAAGATCCCCCCCCTCCCCCTCTACTCGAGTACATCTATTTAAGTAGCTCAATTTATTTTATTTTAGAACAATATACTTTTATTCCACTCCAAAGCAAATATTTTACTTAATGTTTTACTACACTATATTTACCTAACTAACACCTGCAATCATTTTGCATTGTGGCCTATAAAGTTATAGACTACTATTAACTTGTTTATAGGGACATTTAGTGTTATATTCTGGTCTATTCTGTTGACAGTAGGACCAGCAATTAGTTAAACCAGATTCTATTAACAATAAAAAAATTTAGGGTAACCGGTTATTGATGATGGAAGGTTATGCATGCGTATGGATTATGATGATGAATTACTTTTACTTCCTTAAATTACTTGTTGTTCTATACTTGAATAACTTTTATTTGAGTAAAGTGTTAATAACACTTTTAATAAAGGTTTTTATTCCTGTTTTAATATTAATTCTTTAGTTAATTTGCACTTTCCTTCCTTTATGTCCATGTGTGTTAGACAGACTAGGGTTTCTGTGAGCTGGGGGGTCACAGAGTTGGGGGTCTCTCTGAGAGAAGATGGTGGGCCTGAGGAACCGAAGCACCTGGGAGCCACTGCTCCTCAAGGCCTCCTGCATCCGCTCCTGCGCCAACGGCTGCTCGCTGGGCGTCACCACGGACCTGATCTACGCCAACACCGACTCGGAGTCTGTAGAAGGTGATGGTGTCTGTGGCTGCTGCTGATGTGTGTGTCAAAAGAACAGATAAATTAAGAATTTAAAATAGGGGCTAGGGCTAAGGGGTGTCATAAATACATGGCCGGTAAAGCCCGTTGAGACTGTAACTTTGATTACGGGCTATACAAATAAATTTGACATGACTTGACTTGAAGCATTTATACAAAGCAATTCACAGTACATTGATTTCAGGCGTCTTGCTAAGGGGAAGATGCATACATTGGGTATCAAACCCTGTACCTCTCAGCTGGGTTACTAGACACAAACACTAGACTAAAGCCTGGCCAGGGTTTGCGTTTGGCTTCATGTAAATGGGGGTTGATGTCTAATAACTGGTGTGTTATACCTGTGTTTTGTGTTGCCAGGTGTGTTCGTGTATCCTCTGGGGGAGAAGGAGGTGGTGGTGGGCTTCGAGGCGGTGATCGCAGGCCGGCTGGTGGGCGTGCAGATCCAGAGCCGGGGAAAGCTGAAGGATTGCTGCCTGGACTGCTGCCCGGGTGCGGGGCTACCCGGCGGGGGGGATGGCGGCTGCGGCAGCGGTGGGGACGGCCGGGAGTGGGGCGGCTGCTGCGGGGGCTCCGGCCTGGACATGAAGTGTCAGAGTGGAGAGAGAGAGAGAGGGGGAGAGAGAGAGAGAGAGAGAGAGAGAGGGAGAGAGAGAGAGAGAGAGAGAGAGAGAGAGAGAGAGAGAGAGAGAGAGAGAGAGAGAGACGAGCGAAACACCTGCACAGGTAATGCTAACGGTGTTAATCAATAAAGGACTGAATTAATTCATCAATTTATGAACAAATACATGCATGAATGAATGAGGTAATTTCACGCAAATCTTTCCCCTATTTCTATTCATCACGTGTCATTATGATAATGATCAAAATGCCACTCTACTCACATACAACATCGTGCCCACTGGCATCGCCCACCCGCATAAGGCACACCTAGGTTAAAGCCATGCTCTCGACTGCGAGTGTGTTGTGCTCTGCTTTTGCATCATTTTAATCTCCGGCAGCTGTGCATGAGACTCGCTGTGGGTGTGTTATCTGGCCTCTAAATAACCCTGGAGTGGTTTGATGTAGTTGTGCTTATGACGTGCGCAAAGAGGAGCTATTCGCACAATGGATAACAATAAGGAGTACTCGTATGACTAGAAAATAAAATAAAGTCATCATGGATATTCAATATTGAAACCACCAACAGCTACCGTACACCTCAGTCCGACGACTCGAAACCGTACTACATAAATCAGACGAACGAACATTATTGGCAAGTACCAATCCCCCAGTGACTGTCCGAGTTAAGTATTGCCAATCACCAGCCAACTAGAGTCGTGTGCGACGAACACAGAACCATTCGAACAGGACATGTCTAGAGGCTGAGAAGATGCAACTAAGACTTCCAAGATTACCCTGTGTTCGGCCTGCGAGCTAGCTTACCGATAAAGACTAGCAAGTGGATATCCAATAGAATTTGAAATCACTGAATTGTTTATGAGAGTGAGATTTGACAGCAGCGCTCATCACCAATAAATAACCTCTGGATGTGACTGCATGTTTTCAGGGTTACTAATATGCCCACACAGTCGCTTGATCACGACAGCTGAAAGAACAGTGATGAGGCGTGGTCTGTAGGTGGAGGTATTGCAACCCACCACCTGGAGGACCGTGTGGAAGTTGAGGTGTGGAGGGGACACACTGCAGCAGAGGAAAGTAGAGGAGCACTCAGCATGATTAGTGGGCGGGGCTTCGGAGCTCCTCCCCTCCTCCCCTCCCCGCTCCCGCCTCCACTGTTCTTCTGATTCCAAACAGTGGTACCAACAGCTCTGCCTCCACAACATTCTTATTTCCTACCCGCCAAGCAGATCTCTTCCTCATATCATTCTTCCTTACTGTGTACAACTTAACAACGTATCACAGCAGCATGGATCTTCGGTCTCCTCCCTCTCCATTACTGGACCTCAATTGTCAGTCTAATCGGGGAGGTCTGTGAGGGGCGGCCAGACAGCTCATCGCGTCAATCTTAATCTTACCCTGATCTTTTCTGCTTTTCTTGGCACTTCTGGTCCTAGCTTCTTGTGCGTATCTTAGACTTTCATCTCTACACATCGATTACTCGTTTTCAATACGAAGTAGCTTCTGTGAGTATTTATGTCTATATGTTCTTTCAAGGATATCTCCATTAGGCACGTTAACTTATTGACAAGGGTGAGTAGAGTGACATGGCCGGTGGGTCACGAGCGGTTTCGCTGTGTCTCTCACACCACTCCAGCCTAGCCCACGCGCTCGACGGCCCTTCCGTCCCCGAGAAACAACTGGACAGTGTAGAAAGGGCGTGGGAGTGAGATGCTGGAACACCAGGACCATGCGCCTCCCGAAAGTATGGTATGAGCTCAGAGATAGTACGACTCATTCTCAATCTCTGATTACGTTAGGGAACTCCCCGCTTGAAGGTCTCTCTAGCCCCAGTGGAAGTTCTAACTTCAGTGGCATTGGTGTGTGAAGAGTTGTGATGTTTGTGTGTGTGATGTGGGAATTGTTTCTCGGTGTAGCAGGATAGAAGGGAAAAGGTGCAGGTCTGGAGGTCCTGGGCGATGACCGGAGAGACCGTTATCATCGTAGGCGACGGCGGACAGTCGGGCACTAATGAGAGATTGTGATGCCATCAGTCATGCAAGCAGGGAGACATAGAGATAGAGAAGAGATAGAGATAGAGAGATAGAAGAGATAGAGAAGAGATAGAGATAGAGAGATAGAGAAGAGATAAGAGAGAGAGAGAGATAGAGAAGAGATAGAGAAGAGATAGAGAGATAGAGAAGAGATAGAGAGATAGAGAAGAGATAGAGAGATAGAGAAGAGATAGAGAAGAGATAGAGAAGAGATAGAGAAGAGATAGAGAAGAGATAGAGAAGAGATAGAGAGAGAAGAGAAGAGATAGAGAGATAGAGAAGAGATAGAGAGATAGAGAAGAGATAGAAGATAGAACCTTCCGCCAACTCTAGCTACATCATCTCACGTAACATGCACCTGCGACTTCTATGAGCTCAATTCCCCAGCACGCGTACGTACTGCTATCTCAGCGCAACACCTCGGCCAGCCCGAGCACAAGCCGACTGCCTGCCGCGTGGTCCCTACGACACACGCTGTCGCCAGCACACACACCACATCACATGCATCAGCCACCCACTCGACTCTACTATGCACACTACACAACCATCGTCTGACCGTGCGCAGGTGACCACTGTCGCGGTTATATTTGTTAACGTGATCTTCTGCGCCAATGCATCGATCGTTGCATTGGGTGTGAGTAGTGAGTTCGTCTCAAATTACATCCGCTTTTGTTGCTTCCCTAGATGTTTGAACCAGTTTGTGCGTGTGTCATCGGCGTGCTGGTGAGGACGCTGTCGTGGTGCTATATTCCGGGATCATTTAGTCCTCGCGGCGCGTGGTTTCCAATGAGTGTCACACCGTGTTGGCGCGCATCGCCAATCTCTTTTCTAACCATGCCACGAGAACCGCGCCAAGACGCCAGCCTCCTTGCATGACTTACCAGCGATGATATAGAGACACCCACTCCACAACACACCCACACCACAGTACCGTCCAACACACCTGCCTCTAAGCTCCGCCTTCAAGAGGACACTCACTGGACACAACGAGTTGAGCCTTGACCTCAGAGGAGGAGCGGTAGAGCTGGACCGGTGAAAGCAGGAGGAGGTACCGATGTCGGTAACGTGAAACTGTATGACCATAGTACGACGAAGAGCTGGCAGGACGGGAATTATGCTATGTCTACCAACCTACCCAAGTTTTATAAAAGGCTTTGAATAGGCCACATAGATAGACACCCGTCGATTTTGTAATAAACATTGGATCATAGGGAGCGTAGTTTCCTCCCTCCCGTACTGCCCGTTTGCTCACCGGCGGTATAACTTAACCGCCCGCTGTTGACGGCATACCCCCAGACCGAGAATAGTCCTTGCATCGAGGCGTGACTGTGCGACACTCGACTGCATTAATTGCCTAATAACACCTACCTACATCTAAAATGATTTCCTGTAAGCCAATTTGGATACTAAATAGTTAATAGTGCTTCATCATAGTTAGGTACAGTATAGGTACAGTGGGATTTACTGCACGTGTATTCCCTCATAAATAATACTTAACTGAGCAAATTGTTAACCTTACGTATGACTTGGAAGGTTGAATCAGTTCCGCAGTTCCTACCTGTAAGCTCCACCCCCCCAGGCCTGGAGAGCCCCACCCATGCACTGAGGGCGGATGCAGACCCCGCATTTTGTGCAAGGAGAAGCTTTTGAAAGTATTGTTTTTTGATTTGGGCCAGATTTGTGTAAACCATTATCGACCTTGTCAAGCATGTATTTTTCATTTGATTCTTTACAAATCCAACAATTTAACAAATCCAACTATTTTCCACACGATCTGTGACTAACAGTTAAGTTTCAGTTCAAGTTGTCGCAAGGTAAATGAAAACTCACACATAATGGAAATGACTGAAGAAAGAGTTCAGCTTTACCGACCGTACACCAAAAAACAGAGGGGCTTGATACTTGCTATGCTAGAGGTGGCCATGCTCATGCTAATGCTACACCCACGTCGTTGCAGAGCTTGCTGGAGGTGAACAGGGCCTTGATGGTGGTCCCAAAGCCCACGATGTTGAGCATGGTGCCGGGGGGCAGGCTCTTCAAGGCCACCACCATGCCTTCCTGTCGGCAGCAGAATAAACAAGTTCAAATGATGGCCTCACAATCATTACATAATACACATGTTCACTCGTTTCTCACTCATCATGAATCTGTTGCAAAGATTAAGGGTATTTTATGAAGACTCTTGTCTCAGTTAAATGTTATTCACAGGCACACACATACATTAAAAATATCTTAAAATAGATAGAAAAATAGTAAACAAATACATTTAAAAATCTGTTGAAATTTCAGCCTATTATGTTATAGCAGAAGCTTTGATCCAAAGCAACTTACAGTGACTTAAGAAGTTCAGAAACATGCCATTTAGGGGTAGGTAGGGGTTAGGCATCTTCCTCACCCACAGCCTTTTAGCTGGGGTCAAGCACCCTATAGCCTAACCTACACTATCCTGTCCCTTCACACTGGAGATAAAACCTCTCAAAACCCCAGCGGGAGAACAAGGTTCAATGCTAAGCAGGGACTGGTCTGATGTCATTCTCTCTCTGTCTTTGTCTCTCACTCTTTTTCCCCCTCTCTCCCTCTCTCCCTCTCTCTCTCTGCCATCTCTCTTCTCTCTCTTCCTCCCTCTCTCTCTTCCCCTCTATCCATCTCTCATCTCCCTCTCCCACTCTCTCTCTCTGTCTCTCTCCATCTCTCAACTCCCTCTCCATCTCTCTCTCTCTCCATCTCTCTCTTCTCTTCCCCCCCTCATCAACACAGTAACTGTGTGTCACGGCGTGTGGTCTGCTCGGGTAATTCTTTACATCCCGATGCGCCTCGCAAGAATCTCAACATCCGAGAAGCAATGGCTGATATGTCCTGCGTGTTCGATATCATCACCATTATCGTCATCATCATCACTATCATTCATCATTTATCATCTTCATCATCATGTGTTAATCATTATCGTCATCATCATCATCGTCATCTTTATTGTCATAATCATCATGATCGTCATCATCATCATCATCATCACCACCCATTATCATCGTCATTGTCATCATCATTATCATCCCGATTATCCTCCTCATCGTCATCATCTTTATCGTCATCACCCCCATAATCATTATCCTCATCATCACCACACATTATCATTTTCAACATCATAACTGTGAACGATCATCGTCATAACTCATCTGTATTGTCGTCCGGGTTCTGAACACTCCAGCTGGACTTTGTGAGGAAGCGCTACCACAAGGACATCATGAGCAGCCCGGTGCTGATGCTCAACTTCTGCCCGGACCTGCTGGCCGAGCCCCTGGAGCTGCACCGCGCCACCAGGGAGCTGGTGTTCCTTCACGCGGTGGATGTTGGCACCGCTCATGCTGCCGCTGCGGTCGATGAGGAACACCAGCTCCCTGGTGGCGCGGTGCAGCTCCAGGGGCTCGGCCAGCAGGTCCGGGCAGAAGTTGAGCATCCTTTCGTGTTGGTGTGTGGCGGTGTGGCCCGCGCGGGTGCTGCGGGGACCAGGGGGGGGGTGAAGAGGCTGGTCCGTTGTTCGTTAGTGGGGAGCTGGTGTTCCTCATCGACCGCAGCGGCAGCATGAGCGGTGCCAACATCCACCGTGTGAAGGTGAGCTGTCACTCACTGCTCCATCTGGGAGGGAGGGAGGGGGAGAGAGAGAGAGGGAGATGGAGAGATGGTGAGAGAGAGATGAGCGTGAGAGAGGGAGGGAGATGAGAGATGGATAGAGGGGGGGAGAGAGAGAGAGAAAGAGATGGAGAGAGAGAGATGGAGGAGAGAGAGAGAGAGAGAGAGACAGAGAGTGGGAGAGGGAGATGAGAGATGGATAGAGGGGAAGAGAGAGAGGGAGGAAGAGAGAGAAGAGAGATGGATAGAGAGAGGGAAATAGGGAGAGAGAGAGGGAGATGAGATGTGGATAGATGGGAAGAGAGGGAGATATGGAGAGAGGGGGCAGAGAGAGAGAGGGAGAGAGGGAGAGAGGGGGAAAAAGAGTGAGAGACAAAGACAGAGAGAGAATGACATCAGACCAGTCCCTGCTTAGCATTGAACCTTGTTCTCCCGCTGGGGTTTTGAGAGGTTTTATCTCCAGTGTGAAGGGACAGGATAGTGTAGGTTAGGCTATAGGGTGCTTGACCCCAGCTAAAAGGCTGTGGGTGAGGAAGATGCCTAACCCCTACCTACCCCTAAATGGCATGTTTCTGAACTTCTTAAGTCACTGTAAGTTGCTTTGGATCAAAGCTTCTGCTATAACATAATAGGCTGAAATTTCAACAGATTTTTAAATGTATTTGTTTACTATTTTTCTATCTATTTTAAGATATTTTTAATGTATGTGTGTGCCTGTGAATAACATTTAACTGAGACAAGAGTCTTCATAAAATACCCTTAATCTTTGCAACAGATTCATGATGAGTGAGAAACGAGTGAACATGTGTATTATGTAATGATTGTGAGGCCATCATTTGAACTTGTTTATTCTGCTGCCGACAGGAAGGCATGGTGGTGGCCTTGAAGAGCCTGCCCCCCGGCACCATGCTCAACATCGTGGGCTTTGGGACCACCATCAAGGCCCTGTTCACCTCCAGCAAGCTCTGCAACGACGTGGGTGTAGCATTAGCATGAGCATGGCCACCTCTAGCATAGCAAGTATCAAGCCCCTCTGTTTTTTGGTGTACGGTCGGTAAAGCTGAACTCTTTCTTCAGTCATTTCCATTATGTGTGAGTTTTCATTTACCTTGCGACAACTTGAACTGAAACTTAACTGTTAGTCACAGATCGTGTGGAAAATAGTTGGATTTGTTAAATTGTTGGATTTGTAAAGAATCAAATGAAAAATACATGCTTGACAAGGTCGATAATGGTTTACACAAATCTGGCCCAAATCAAAAAACAATACTTTCAAAAGCTTCTCCTTGCACAAAATGCGCCGTTTCTCCGTTGTCACGGTGATCCATGTTGTCGGGCAGACTGTAGCGTGCAGCGTGCGAGGGACCGTGTGTTCCAGCAGCTCCTCCTTTGCCCACACGGTCGGTCGGTCGGTCGGTCGGTCGGTCGTCAAGCAGCAGCAGCAGCAGCAGCAGCAGCAGGTCAGCTCTCCAGCCCTGGGTTGCCGTAGCAGCCAGGGGTGTCGGGTTCTAGCGGGCGCAGGGGTCTGCAGGGACAGTCATTACACGTACACCGTGGACCATATGGTGACCTTTCATGCATTTTAACTGTGGTAGGAGATACCACCCCTCCCTCCCTCCATCCCTCTCCTCCTCCTCCTCCTCCTCTTCCGAAGGCCCTTGATGGACAAGAAAGAACACCAAACAACAAATAAAAAATGATAAAAAAAAAAACAACAAAATAAAACGGGGGTAAATTTTAAACAAAACATGCGGAAGCGCTAATATAAATATAGGAAAATAATCCCTACCTAAATTGATACTCCCAAAACAAATTGTTGTGGGAGGAGGAAACCGGGGTGTAATTTGGGTCGATAAGCGAAAAACCAACGGTATCAGTTTGAAAATATAAAAAAAAGACCCAATTTTTCAACCCACCCCAACCCCATTTAGGTCACTTGTCATATTTAAAAATAGTCGCTCCTTATAATCCCTCTACGAGTTCATTCGTCTACGTGAATGTGTTCGAATCATTATCGTCATCATCATCATCGTCATCTTTATTGTCATAATCATCATGATCGTCATCATCATCATCATCATCACCACCCATTATCATCGTCATTGTCATCATCATTATCATCCCGATTATCCTCCTCATCGTCATCATCTTTATCGTCATCACCCCCATAATCATTATCCTCATCATCACCACACATTATCATTTTCAACATCATAACTGTGAACGATCATCGTCATAACTCATCTGTATTGTCGTCCGGATTCTGAACGCTCCAGCTGGACTTTGTGAGGAAGCGCTACCACAAGGACATCATGAGCAGCCCGGTGCTGATGCTCAACTTCTGCCCGGACCTGCTGGCCGAGCCCCTGGAGCTGCACCGCGCCACCAGGGAGCTGGTGTTCCTCATCGACCGCAGCGGCAGCATGAGCGGTGCCAACATCCACCGCGTGAAGGTGAGCTGTCACTCACTGCTCCATCTGGGAGGGAGGGAGGGGGAGAGAGAGAGAGGGAGATGGAGAGATGGTGAGAGAGAGATGAGCGTGAGAGAGGGAGGGAGATGAGAGATGGATAGAGGGGGGGAGAGAGAGAGAGAAGAGATGGAGAGAGAGGAGAGGGAGAGAGAGAGGGAGGAGAGAGAGGGGAGGGAGAGAGAGGAGAGAGGAAGAGAGAGAGGGAGGAAGAGAGAGAGGAGGAGAGAAGATAGAGGGGAGAGAGAGAGGGGGAGAGAGGAGGAGATGAGAGGAGAAGAGGAAGAGGGGAGGGGAGAAGGAGAGAGGGGAGGGAGAGAGGGAAGAGAGGGGGAAAGAGAGACAAAGACAGAGAGAGAATGACATCAGACCAGTCCCTGCTTAGCATTGAACCTTGTTCTCCCGCTGGGGTTTTGAGAGGTTTTATCTCCAGTGTGAAGGGACAGGATAGTGTAGGTTAGGCTATAGGGTGCTTGACCCCAGCTAAAAGGCTGTGGGTGAGGAAGATGCCTAACCCCTACCTACCCCTAAATGGCATGTTTCTGAACTTCTTAAGTCACTGTAAGTTGCTTTGGATCAAAGCTTCTGCTATAACATAATAGGCTGAAATTTCAACAGATTTTTAAATGTATTTGTTTACTATTTTTCTATCTATTTTAAGATATTTTTAATGTATGTGTGTGCCTGTGAATAACATTTAACTGAGACAAGAGTCTTCATAAAATACCCTTAATCTTTGCAACAGATTCATGATGAGTGAGAAACGAGTGAACATGTGTATTATGTAATGATTGTGAGGCCATCATTTGAACTTGTTTATTCTGCTGCCGACAGGAAGGCATGGTGGTGGCCTTGAAGAGCCTGCCCCCCGGCACCATGCTCAACATCGTGGGCTTTGGGACCACCATCAAGGCCCTGTTCACCTCCAGCAAGCTCTGCAACGACGTGGGTGTAGCATTAGCATGAGCATGGCCACCTCGCACGACCAAAACATCACAAGTTCCATGTTGTTCATTCTCACCAATATGTAAAGCAAGCATTTATAAACAAAAAAAGAAATTGTTACGCAATTTGTGTGACTAAGTGTTTGCCAAACAGGTTACTACTCTCGAATTGGCCCCATAATCCCCCCAACTTCCCACCACAAAACGTCTAGTGCGTCGAGCTCCCCAAAGAATTAATGCTGCTTGTATGAATTTATGATGTACTCATGCCCACACAAGCATTGGTAAGGTCGGATAAACGTTTCCATGAAAGTTGTGAAGACCCATCACCTTTTACTGTTTAACCGCTTAGAAACACACAAGCGCCTATTGTGAAAATGAATTGTGAACTACTCTCGAATGCAATAACCCCCCAACTCCAAAACGGTAGGGAAGCAAGTAGAGGTGCACCAGCACAAGATACATACAGAGGGATCATTGGGCAATAGCGTCTTATGAGGTTATTGTGGCTGCAAAATGCGTTTGAGCGCGAGATAAGTGCAGTTTGGACATCCATGCCTCTCGCGACTAAACGCTTGGTGTTTGATGCCTAAACCGATGTTGCCCCACTGTCTTATGAGGTTATTGTGTGCGTGGCTGCAAAATGCGTTTGAGCGCGAGATAAGTGCAGTTTGGACATCCATGCCTCTCGCGACTAAACGCTATTGCCCAATGATCCCTCTGTATGTATCTTGTGCTGGTGCACCTTACTTGTTCCCTACCGTTTGGCTCTGTACTGTTTAACACCGCTCTCAGACCCTACAGCACAACGCGCCACCCGCTGATTGTGAAGAGAAGGTGCAGATGTGTGATAACGGCTCATCCGATGGCGAATGCAAAGTAACACCACCCCATACTCAAAACCACGGGATAGGGCAAGCAAGTAGATGCTACTCACAGCACGATACAATAAACCGCCAGAGAAAAATCATGCCAACAAAAATAGCTCTTATAGAGGCGGTAACTTGCTATACGAGGCGGCTGCAAAATGCGTGGCAATAAACACCTTGCAGCGCCAGAGATAAGTTGCAGTTTGGACTACAATCCCAATCGCGCGTTTTCACTCTCCAGCCAGCATCCGCCACTCGCCTGCAACGACGTCGGGCCCAAATGTCACAGCACCCAAACTTAGCCACACACTCGCCGCAATAGCGGCCACCCCATCTGCGACTAGCCAAGCTAATGCAAGCCCCCTCCTACACTAGCTTCATTCCTGCGACAACCTCCGTGTGGCCCACATACCCCTCACCCACCCTACCCCCGCACCGCGATCTGGTAAGGCCTGACTCAACTCCTTCTTCTTAAGATCATTCCGCCGAAGCTATACGCTGAGTTCTACTCAATGTTACCTTGCGACACGACTGCCAACTTCAACATAGTATCCGCTCCGAGAATCGTGTGGAAAAGCTATGAAGGACTTCATTTTAACTTAAAAGGTCGTGACTTGGATTGTAGAGAAGTCAAAGTGTGGAGGAACCATACATCGCATATATACAGAAGGTCGATTACTTGGTACCCAAAAATCTGACCCCAAATCACTAACACTAAAAACACAGTCTCTTTTGCGATGTTTGTATGCCATAGCATTCTCGATATGTCGCTTAGCCAACATAGATCTTGCTGCCAGCTGATATTTTCTCCAGTACCTCGTCAACTCCGCGTACAGACAATCACAATAGTACGCTCGGTTTTACAGGTAATGGGTTCTGAGGCGAATAAACGTTCATAGAAATGAGCTCTCGTGTGGTAAGAGATGAGCTCATGCACATGTGCTCTCCTCAGCGAGCTCTCTTCACTCTGTTTAGCCCCACCGCTTTATCACGAAAACACACTCCTCTCCTTCGCCCTAGTCTGTGCCAACAAACACACCCAAAGATGAATGAGGACCTATAACATCTCCGCCTCTGCTGTGTACTCTCTCTTCAACAACCCGTCTAACTCTGCCAGAGTTAAACTGCGCTAGGTGAAGCAAGTTACGGCCACCCTCATCGCTAGTGTCAGCACACGCGTCGTCATAGCCAAGGCCAGCCGTCACAGTCTGGGCATAGCGTAGCTATCAGTAGCAGACAGGTCGAGCTGCTCATTGACCGACCGCTGGGCCGTTGCCGAGCGCTGCCAGACCGACTCTAGCGCGTGTGACGGGAAGCGCTGTCGGGTTCTAGCCGGCGCCCAGGGTGATACATATAGATCAGTCCGCGCAACGATTTACCCAATCTTATGCCCACGTCGCGCACTGCTGAGACACCAATCGTGTGACCGTAAGTTGGCTTTGGACTATCACTTCATCCTCCCTTGAGACTCCTCCCCTCCTCTCTCCTCCTACCTCCTACTCCTCCTCCTCCTCCTCTTCCTCCTCCTCCTCCTCCTCCTCCTCCTCTGGTCAGGGTCATGTTTGTCCATGGTGTGATTTGAGGCCGCTTTAAGGCAGGTGTTAGGAAGTCTGTGTGTGTGTGTGTGTGTGTGTGTTTACTCTGGCTATATTAGACAGAGGTGGACTCAGCGCTTCTTCTCTCTAAAGTCACACACACATGCACACACACACATGCGCGCACATACACACACAAACACACACACACACACCCACATATGCACGCACACACACACACACACACACACACGCATGCATGCACACAGACACATACACAAATACACGCACAGTGTCACACTCGCAGCAACGCAGACATGTGTGTGTGTGTGCGTGCATGTGTGTGTGTGTGCGTGCATGTGTGTGTGTGTCTGTGTGTGTGTGTATGCATGCACGTGTGGTTGTGCGTGTGTGTGTGTGGAGTGTGTGTTTGCTCAGGCAGTAGCGTATCATTTGGCCAGGTGTGGGGAGCTGATGCTCACCTCACTGCCGGAGGTATCTGCACTAAGCTAACCTAATCAGGTGTTCTATTTGTCTGTCTGGCTCTCTCTCTCTCTCTCTCTCTCTCTCTCTCTCTCTCTCTCTCTCTCTCTCTCTCTCTCTCCCTCGCTTTCTCTCTCTCTCTCTCTCCTTTCTCTCTCTCTCTCTTTCTCTTCTCTTTCCTCTCTCTCTCTTCCTCTCTTCTCCTCTCCTCTCATCTCCCCCCTCTCTCTCTCCTCCTCTCTCTCTCTCTCTCTCTCTCCTCTCTCCTCCCTCTCTCTTCTCCTCTCTCCTCTCTCCTCCTCCTCTCCCTCCCTCCTCCCCCTCTCCTAACAGACAAGAGTCTTCATAAAATACCCTTAATCTTTGCAACAGATTCATGATGAGTGAGAAACGAGTGAACATGTGTATTATGTAGTGATTGTGAGGCCGTCATTTGAACTTGTTTATTCTGCTGCCGACAGGAAGGCATGGTGGTGGCCTTGAAGAGCCTGCCCCCCGGCACCATGCTCAACATCGTGGGCTTTGGGACCACCATCAAGGCCCTGTTCACCTCCAGCAAGCTCTGCAACGACGTGGGTGTAGCATTAGCATGAGCATGGCCACCTCTAGCATAGCAAGTATCAAGCCCCTCTGTTTTTTGGTGTACGGTCGGTAAAGCTGAACTCTTTCTTCAGTCATTTCCATTATGTGTGAGTTTTCATTTACCTTGCGACAACTTGAACTGAAACTTAACTGTTAGTCACAGATCGTGTGGAAAATAGTTGGATTTGTTAAATTGTTGGATTTGTAAAGAATCAAATGAAAAATACATGCTTGACAAGGTCGATAATGGTTTACACAAATCTGGCCCAAATCAAAAAACAATACTTTCAAAAGCTTCTCCTTGCACAAAATGCGCCGTTTCTCCGTTGTCACGGTGATCCATGTTGTCGGGCAGACTGTAGCGTGCAGCGTGCGAGGGACCGTGTGTTCCAGCAGCTCCTCCTTTGCCCACACGGTCGGTCGGTCGGTCGGTCGGTCGGTCGTCAAGCAGCAGCAGCAGCAGCAGCAGCAGGTCAGCTCTCCAGCCCTGGGTTGCCGTAGCAGCCAGGGGTGTCGGGTTCTAGCGGGCGCAGGGGTCTGCAGGGACAGTCATTACACGTACACCGTGGACCATATGGTGACCTTTCATGCATTTTAACTGTGGTAGGAGATACCACCCCTCCCTCCCTCCATCCCTCTCCTCCTCCTCCTCCTCCTCCTCGCTCCTCCTGCTCCTCCTCGCTCCTCCTCACTCCTCCTCCTCGGCTCTCTGAGCCTCCTGGTTCTAGCAGGCTGTGGACCTCTATGTTACTTTGTCCAGTGATCGTTGGAGTTTCCCTGCAGACCCCTGGCGCGCTTTGCAACCCGCGTACAACGCCCCGGGAACCCCTGCGTTGCCATGGTGTGATTTGAGGCCGCTTTAAGGCAGGTGTTAGGAAGTCTGTGTGTGTGTGTGTGTGTGTGTGTTTACTCTGGCTATATTAGACAGAGGTGGACTCAGCGCTTCTTCTCTCTAAAGTCACACACACATGCACACACACACATGCGCGCACATACACACACAAACACACACACACACACCCACATATGCACGCACACACACACACACACACACACACGCATGCATGCACACAGACACATACACAAATACACGCACAGTGTCACACTCGCAGCAACGCAGACATGTGTGTGTGTGTGCGTGCATGTGTGTGTGTGTGTGCATGTGTGTGTGTGTGTGTGTGGTTGTGCGTGTGTGTGTGTGGAGTGTGTGTTTGCTCAGGCAGTAGCGTATCATTTGGCCAGGTGTGGGGAGCTGATGCTCACCTCACTGCCGGAGGTATCTGCACTAAGCTAACCTAATCAGGTGTTCTATTTGTCTGTCTGGCTCTCTCTCTCTCTCTCTTCTCCCCTCCTCCCCCTCCTCCCCCTCCTCTAGGTAACTCTGGCGCAGGCGTGCGAGTACGTCCAGAGGATGAGGGCCGACATGCGGGGCACCAACCTGCGGGGGGCGCTGTCCTGGGTGTTCCAGCAGCCCGCCCAGCGCACCTGCCCCCGCCAGGTGTTCGTGGTGACGGACGGCGCCGTCAGCGGCGTGGGCAAGGTGCTGGAGCTGGTGCGCAGGAACGCCTGCACGGCAAGGTAGTATATTGTATATATTGTTTATATCACATGTAGAATATATGACATATAATATAGTTTATAACGGATACATGGAAAATAGAACTGGAAGACAGTTGAAAACGAATGAAACAAAGAAGAAGAAGAAGAAGAAGATGATCTACCACCGATATCACTGTATATGAGGAAGAGATCTGCTTGGCGGGTAGGAAATAAGAATGTTGTGGAGGCAGAGCTGTTGGTACCACTGTTTGGAATCAGAAGAACAGTGGAGGCGGGAGCGGGGAGGGGAGGGGAGGAGGGGAGGAGCTCCGAAGCCCCGCCCACTAATCATGCTGAGTGCTCCTCTACTTTCCTCTGCTGCAGTGTGTCCCCTCCACACCTCAACTTCCACACGGTCCTCCAGGTGGTGGGTTGCAATACCTCCACCTACAGACCACGCCTCATCACTGTTCTTTCAGCTGTCGTGATCAAGCGACTGTGTGGGCATATTAGTAACCCTGAAAACATGCAATCACATCCAGAGGTTATTTATTGGTGATGAGCGCTGCTGTCAAATGTCACTCTCATAAACAACACTGCCTCACTGTGTTCATGCCGCTTTTATATGCGTAATAATAACAAATATTAACTGTATGATTTGACATAATACTGGGATACACTCGTATCATTTTGTAGAGGAATAATACAATAAACAAAATATTCTATGAATTAATAACTTTACGTGTGGATATACAGTATATTGCACAGGCACACATAGGCCTACATAGTGGCCTATGTGAGTACAACAGATCAGTTTCACTTCAATCAGAATATTTTTATATATTGATTACGGTAATTTATTGCCATTCAGACGGGTCCCCTCTTGTTCCATAGCCAAGAGAAAGCTTCCTGTCATGTCCTCCTACTCTGTCCTCTGTTCTCTGTTCTCTTCAGACTTCTAATTAGCCAAATGGCTTGTAATCTCTCTCTCTCTCTCTCTCTCTCTCTCTCTCTCTCTCCTCCTCTCTCTCTCTTCTTCTTCCTCTCTCTCTTCTCCTCTCTCTCTCTCTCCTTCACACCACAAATAACAGTTCTTGGCGACCACTAAATTTACCCTCAGCGACCAATACATGTGCACGCAGATGCAACCCTCTCAGTGTGTTCACAATGCCTTATGGAGCATGTTCATACACATTTGATTATTAGATCATTATCATAATGACACGTGATGAATAGAAATAGGGGAAAGATTTGCGTGAAATTACCTCATTCATTCATGCATGTATTTGTTCATAAATTGATGAATTAATTCAGTCCTTTATTGATTAACACCGTTAGCATTACCTGTGCAGGTGTTTCGGCCTGGGCCTGGGACCTCAGGCTTGCAGGAGGCTGCTGCAGGGCATGGCTAAGCTGACTGGGGGCAGCACAGAGTTCCTGGACGGCGAGGAGAGACTTCAGCCGAAGGTTGTGGAAGTGACAACACTGACACCCAGTGGAGAACGTGTGAATCACAGAAAGAGATTGGTTTAAATGAAGGGTGGTGGGGTTTTTTTTTCCTTCTCAGTTAATCAAGTCACTGAAGAAGGCCTTCGAGCCTGTACTGACTGACCTCCGGATCGACTGGTACTTGCCTGAGGACATGGAGGCTCTCCTCTCGCCCAATGAAATCCCTCCGCTCTACCCTGGAAACCGCCTGATTGGCTACTGCACGCTCTACAATATGTCTGATTTCAAAGGCAAAAAGATGGAGGTAGGGGCTTTAAAATAAAAAAGATAAATCGTATTCACATGCATCGTGTTATTACTCAGTTGATGTGTAACCTGCTCTACAACAGGGCAATGGACAAGACTCCAAGCGGGCCAATCGCGGTTCCACGGGATCGGTGTTCGGCCTCTCCAACGACGAGCTCTCCCCGCCCTCCACCTCGGAGCTCCTCCCCGTGATGACCTCGTCCGACGGCACGGAACTGGAGGAGGCGCTGAAGGAGATCTCCAGGGAGATCTCGTCTGAGTTCTCCTGCGCCCGAGAGGCGAACCCCAGCACCGGCAGCTCCGGTCAGACCTTCCCATCAAAAAACATCTGGCATGGACCAGCAGTAGCCTTTACTAGACAAGGCCCAGTGTATGAGGCCCAGATTCAGGATGACAATGAATTTTCTCTAAGACACAGACAGCATCTACCAAGCCTCAATGGGTGTGCATGGGACTTGCATAGGGACACTTAGCTCCTCTGTACGAGTGATCATCAGAATCAGAATCAGAATGAGCTTTATTGCCTTAGTTTTTACAAACAAGGAATGTGCTTTTGTGAAGTTGGTGCATAACATTGAACGTTAAACATTAAACAGAGAGCTGGCAGCAGATGACAAAGGTATTTGTATTCACAAACTCCCAGTTTACAGTGACAATTGCCTACAATTACTTAGTTTGCACTTTTATCGAAAGAGAGTAGCTTGTTGTGATTAGCTTGTTGCCTTTTGTGCATCCACATTTTCTGCCTCCATTGTGAGCTCATATCCTCGATGAGCCTCGTAGCTTCACGCTCGGCTTTGTGTTCTTCTGTTGTCTGCGTGAAGGTCTGGACCGGGACGGGACCAGCGACGTGCGGAGGAGGATCCAGGAGCGCTCCTACATCCAGGAGCAGTACGTCCTGACCCGATGCTCCCTGAGCAGCGAGCGCGCCTCCCACGGCCAGACCTCCGCCAACGGGTCCTCCTCCTTCCCCCTGGAACCCCAGGCGGCGGGGGGGCCCGGAGGAGGGGGCGGCGGCGGCATCATCATGGACACGGGCTCCCTGCCGCAGGGCCTGGAGAAGATGCCCCCGCCGGAGCACAGCAGGACGTCGCTGTCCCGCTGGGCCGAGTCGTCGTGGCAACAGGACCTCTCTGCCAACAGCACCGACATCAGCAGTGCCAAGAGGGT
This sequence comes from Coryphaenoides rupestris, assembly GCA_002895965.2. NCBI lineage: Eukaryota > Metazoa > Chordata > Actinopteri > Gadiformes > Macrouridae > Coryphaenoides > Coryphaenoides rupestris. The sequence goes on from PIJE02000309.1 coordinate 394,629, forward strand.
ATTAAAAAAGTGCATTGAAATGTGGCCAATTCTTGGTTTCCAGGAAGTGAAATATTATTGATATTTTGAATGAATATTATTATTATGCCTTATGTTGGCTTCAGCAATATGAATCATTGAAGTCACTGAAGATATTTTTTTAATGTAGTTTATTATATATATCTGGGCAGCGCTAATTAGCAACTCATTAGGTTACCTGAAATGCTATTACCATACTTTTACCTCCTGAACCTGGAGTGTCTATCTCTGTGGATTTAATCATTTTTTTAAAGCCTTTTCTCTGGTCCACCCCATGCCACCACCAATCCCACCCACCACTCACCAGAACCTGAGCGGGAGGCTGTCTGGGGGGGCGGAGGACGCCCGCAGGAGACAGCGGGCCCTGGTGCGCTCCACCATGGCCGCCAGGAGCTTCTCCTCTCCCCAGGGCGACCTGGACATGCACCGCCTGCGGAGGGCGCTGGAGAGGGTGTCCTTCGACCAGACGCTGGGCCGGCGCGCCGGGCTGGAGGAGAGCGACGGGGAGACCTACTCCACCCCCAGGGGGGTCCTCACCCGACGGAGCCTCACTGACTCCAGTGAGTGAAGCAGCCTCCGCACCCCTCCCTCCTCCTCTCTCTATAAGGACAACTCTTCCTTCATTCTGCTCACTCCTTCATTACTTATTTTCTTTCTTTCTATCTTGCTTCCTTTCTTTTGTGTTTTTCCCTTGAAATTTATTTATTTATTTGTGCCTCCTTTCCTTCATCCTTGTTTCTATTTCTCCAACTCATTTATCTATCTCTCTCCCTCTCTCTCTATCTATCCATCTCTTTCTTTATTCTTTCTTTCACTCTCTCTCTCCCTATCTATATATCTTTCTAACTGTCGATCTATTCATCTGTTTGTCTGTCCATTCATCTCTCTCTCTCTCTCTCTCTCTCTCTCTCTCTCTCTCTCTCTCTCTCTCCATCATTTCTCTCTACCTCTCTCCCTGTCCACCAGACGGGCTCCTCTTCCCGGCCTCCCCACTGGACTGGGACAACTTCACGGACCCAGACTACCTGTTCTCCGCCGCCCCCGCGCCCCCCGCAGACGCCCACCCTCCGGGGCAGCAGTGCCGCTCCGTGATCCACGGCCTGCTAGGGGGCAAGCCGGTGTCCTGGGAGGTCACCGTGGACCTCGGGCCCCTGTGGGCACCCGAGGAGCCGGGGGGCAGCCCCGGCAGCGGAGGGGAGGAGGGGGAGGAGGGGGGCGGGGACGGGGGAGGGGGCGGGAGAGAGGGGAGCTACGAGGACCCCTGGGAGGAGATGCTCCACCAGCTGACCGCTCGCTCCGTCATCAGAGACCTGGAGAAGATGGCGGAGAAGGAGATCGACATTGAGCACGGTGGGGGTTAGATCAGCCTACCAGGTGCTACAGTCCACTGGGTAGGCTGGTAGGCTGATCTATCCAGCATACTTCTAGGTGGACACTCCCAATCGGTTTTTGAAACCGCTTGGAATGGCTAAGACACCTGGTGGTACAATATGTCTCCTTTAAATGCTTCACACACAAATTATTGATTCATAATAAAACCATACGATTTACGTCACAGACACTCTTCTTATCCAAAGCAAACATTCCAAGTGAGGCAGGAGAGTATTCAGCGAAATTCAAATGCCAATAGGGTAGTAACTTGTGTTGGGCAAGGTGGAGTAAAAGTACACACCTTGGTATAGCAAATTTGACACCATACTTACTGTACCTCGTCTGTGTGGTGCTGTCCCCCTCAGGCCCGGCGAGGCGCTACAGGGTGAAAGCCATCCAGACCAGCAAGCGCTGCAACATCAATCTGCATGTACACCACCTTCGCTGCCACGACAACAGCAACAGCAAACGGCCACAGGTCTGCCGCCGGGCAGGCCTGGAGGTCAGAACAGGTGCGCCACCACCATCCACCACCCTACAAAACAAACAGATGTATTCACTATTCACAGTTTATTGTCAGTTTATTGTCCAAAATGTAACGATTATACAGTATAACTTTTGATCTGAACAAAAGCATGGCTGATTTGAATGGAAGTGTGGCTGAGGATCCATTGTGGTAACATTGTGTGTGTGTGTGTGTGTGTGTGTGTGTGTGTGTGTGTGTGTGTGTGTGTGTGTGTGTGTATGTGTGTGTGTGTGTATGTGTGTGTGTGTGTATACAGACGAGGGTCTGGGGGGGACCAGGCAGGGCTCCCAGTCGGGCAGTCGCAGGCAGAGGACCTACTCTGTGGGTCTGGGCCGTCGACGCTCCAGCAGAGACGACATGGAAGAGCCCAGGACATCCACCGGTATACAGTCATCCTACTGTATTAGGGAAGCACCATTTAGTTTGTGTTAGCAGAGGCTTTTATCTAGACAGGGCCATATAGTGAATTCAGATACACATCTTTAAGGACTAGGTAGGGGTACGGGAGGAGTGTGGATGCTGGGGTTCGAACCCAGTACCTTTTGACAGGGAGTCAAGCACCCTGACTATACTGATCGTGACCCTATGACACCATGACTTGTGAATCCATTGATTGATCTTTGGTGAGGTGAGTTTAGTCTTAAAACAAGGCAAATACGTTTTTTTTTTCATTTAATTGAAAACCTTCCATGAATATAATTTCATCACTTTATTATTGTTTTCTTCCTCAAAGATAAGGATGATACGCCAGCCTCGCCCTGTAGCCTCACGTCTTGGGATTCAAGTACGTTCCCATGATGGACATATCTTTTCTTAACCAGCCCTTTTTGCCTTTTCATGTTTAATATACATCCTTACCATGCTTTATATACTTTCTTTATCCACCCTTAGACATCATGTTCAATTGTAAACTGTGAATTTACTGTATGTTTAGTATTTAAAAATGTTAATATGTATTTTAAATGATACAACCTTCTGTACAACTGTGAACCTTCTATACAACTGTTGAATGAGAATCTATGCAAGTCTATGATTGTGTGGGGCACCTACCTACGCAACTATCTACGTCACTACGAAGATGTTTCTGATTCAATCGCCCAAAACACTGAGTTTCCCAATGTTATATTTGGCAAATTAACTCCTTAGACCCTGGCGGTGGCGGTCCGTACCCTTCCAGCCCCCCTGCCGTGGCTCGGCCCCCTTCCTCTGGCTCACGCTCCCAGCGTTCCGTCGAGAGCAAGTCAATGGAGAGCTTCTTTGGCACCAGGTGGGCCTTTCACCCCCACCCTCCCCCTCGCCCCACCCCCCACACAAATGTTTTCAAACCATTCACAAATTTTGAGCGCAAAACCCAAGAGTTTTCAGTGGTTGTGTGTTGTGTGTGTGTGTGTGTGTGTGTGTGTGTGTGTGTGTGTGTGTGTGTGTGTGTATAGGTTCCCCCTGGGCAGACTGAGGTCCTCTGTGTCGTCCGGAAAGCAGATTCCTCTCAAGTCCCACTGCTTGTCTGCCGAGACAGAGAAACAAGCAGAGGCCGAGATTCCAGATTACCTGCCTCTGGTGAGCAGACCAACACACACAGGAATTAATGAACGATATTTGATATAATAACCATATATCACTGCCTGAAGTGAGCTATGCTTTTATAAAACGGTCATCAAGCATGGCTAATACACATTACAATTGAAATAGTTTTTATTAACATGTTCATAAAGCATTGTTCAATAGCCCTCCTGGCTGCCTGCACACACGTTCACGTTCCAATTCAACCAGTTTTTATGAACATAATTTGGCTATTTATTTATATTAATTTGTCAATTGTTATTAACTTGCCATTTATTGTGCAATCGCTGAAAAAGAGGATGACTCATCAGTAGGATACCTTTGAAAACTGCTTGTAGGCTTGTATTTGTTTCTCCGGTCACTGAGTGTTGGTCGCCAATAGCTCTGGAGAGAGGTCATATGAAACTCATAGCCGTGGTATATGGTTATTATATCACAATGAACCAATCAGATTGCTTGATTTCAGGTACCTGTTTTATAAGAAATCACATTAAATAGACCAGAATGCACAATATATAATTGAATATAATTGTTCTCACCATTAATATCTAGACTGTTCTCCTCAGGTAATTGAATATAATAAGATATATTCTAAGAAGAACACAGTCTAGATATTAATGATTAGATCGATCATTAATATCTAGACTGTGTGTTCTTCTTAGTTAATTGAATATAATGGATCTGATGGTTAACATCCAGACTGTGTTCTCTTCAGGTGCGACTGCAGCTGGCGTCGGGGGCCTTCCTCCTCACGGAGACCTACTCGGACTGCATCCAGATCCCCCTGGACCGCCTGAAGAGAGCCTCCCCCTACAGCCTCCACCGCAGGAGCCTATGCCCGCCCTTCCGCTGCACCTGCCCCAGCACCAGCAAGCCCCTCTCTCACCCCCACATGTGTATCACCACCGCTGCCTCCATCACCCTGCCCAGACCCCCGGTGCCTCCTTTCCACCACACCCCCGACGACACGCCCCTCAGCCTGGAGCCCCGGCACCGCCCCAGACGGCAGTCTGAGCGCACCCACACCCCGACCTCGGCCCCCGACCTGCCCAGCTCCGAGGAGGGCTCGCTGGAGCTGCACGTCCACCTCTCCCAGGGCCCGGCGGCGGGCCAGCCGGACAGCGGGCGCGGCTCCGAGACGGACGCGTGCGAGGGATCTCCGCTGGATTCGGTGGCGGCGGCGGCGGCCGAGTGCCAGGGGGCCCCGGAGGATGTGGTGGGCTCCAGCTGGGCCACGGCGGTGGCGCTGGCCTGGCTGGAGCACCGATGCGCTGGCTACTTCATGGAGTGGGAGATGGTGGCGGCCAAGGCGGACTTCTGGCTGCGCGGACAGCAGCTGCCGGAGGAGGTGGACCTGGCCGGGCTGAAGGGAGCGGCCAGGCAGCTGTTCCTCCTGCTGCGCCACTGGGACGAGAACATCAAGCTGAACATGCTGTGCTACAACCCCAACAACATGTGAGCTCAGGGGGACCGGGGATGTGCAGCCCTGTGTGTTGTGTGTGCCACTGTGCCAATGCCAACTGTATTTGGCCAATGCCAAATACAGCTCTACTGATGTGTTAGGGGACTCGAAATAAGCCATGCCAGCACATTCAAGAGTACACAACTGTGTGGTTTCAATGTTCAATGCAAAGTGATGCAATGTTGATTTATTTCACATGAAATTGAATGACTGCTGCTGTGACTTCTCTCTGCCATGACTAGACACTTCACATTGACCAAGTTGCCTTTTATAAATGAGATTTTTCAATTTATGCCAAATCATA
>PIJE02000309.1:401037-408537 GCA_002895965.2 Coryphaenoides rupestris
GGGGTGGGGGGACAATGATGTCCTTAGAGAGAGAGAGAGGATGGGGAGGATGCATGGATTCAGGGTGGGAGGTGGAGGTGGTCTAGGGGGGACGGTGGTGCCTGGGTGTGGGGCTCTGCTGCTGCAGCAGGATGGATGGATGGATGGACTTACAGGCACCAGCCTCCGATACCATTTGCCAGGAGACTTGCATGGAGGACGGGCGGTGGTGATGACCGGATGTCGTTTGTAAGACAGAGAGCAGGACATGTAAATGTAAATATCGGTTAGCACCAGAACAGTGGCTAGCGACATGCTACCTGGTTCTGATCGGCCGTTTGTGATCAAGTGATTTAATAATGGGCTGTTGTTGTCATTATTATTATTATTATGATTATTATTATATAAAACAATGTTATCATAGTTAGCGGCATACACATGAATGACATTTTTTTGTAAATACACCACTCTTTTCAATGTAACCAATAGAAATACACACTCATGCACGCACACACACACACACACACGCGCACACACAAACACACACACACACACACACACATGCACACACACACACAGATGCTAAAAGCTGCGTGTAAGTCATCAGACCGTGGTTAAAGAGTCTCAGAATAGATGTGGTTTCTTGGTGGGACAACTAAGAAACAGATTGTTGTTTGTCTTCGGGCCAGGAGTGTACATGCTTGTGTGTTTGTGTGGGTTTGTATATCTGTGTGAGTATTTAGCCTTTTTCTCTGTTGGAAGAACCTGTGTGTGTGTGTGTGTGTGTGTGTGTGTGTGTGTGTGTGTGTGTGTGTGTGTGTGTGTGTGTGTGTGTGTGTATTCATGACAAATACATAGTCTCATCTATCTAGCTATTCCAGTATACTATAAACTTCTTGTGTGTATAAGTATCTGTTCCATATCCTTAGACCTTTAATGACATTCCCTACCATCTGTAATTAATTTTACCCTCAATTGTATAATTGGGTTACACTTTTCACATGATCGTACTTTTCAGGGTCCACAAACACAGTCCTAGCCTATGTGAGTGTGTGTCGGTGTGCGCGGGCTACTCAGTAAAAGCGACCACAACACACACACACACGGGCTAATGGCGGCTTGCTGTGTTTGCCCACGTTAGCGGAGAGGTACTTCAATTAGTGTTTGCCCTCGTCAGACGCAGGAAGCCATCTCCCTGGGTTATTAAACCCACAGGTTCCTTCCACGCTCATCCCATGTTTACACTCCCAGACAGCACGGTTGTAATATCTCCCCTTGCTTCAGGGGGACTACGGATACGTCCCCGATATGATATGCTGCTGCTGAATGATGATGATGGCTATGCTGGATGTTGAGGCAATGGGTTTGGACCCGGAAGATGCTCCCTCACCGCCACCCCATCCCATCCCCACACACCGGACACCACGCCCCCTGTCAGAAGTGATAGCTGGGGGAGGCGGGGGGGCTATGGATGGTGTCACTGCAGGTCGGTGCCTTTTTAATAAATAAACCGACGTGGCCTGCCAGACAATAGCTGCTGCCTCTGTTCTGCTCTCTCTCTCTTCTCCCGGCTTGTGCACTTTCTCCTCTCTCTCTCTCTCTCCTCTCTTCTCTCGCTCTCTCTCTCTCTGCTCTCTCTCTCTCTCTATGTATCTCTCTCTCGCTCTCTCTCGTCTCTCTCTTCGGCTCTCTCTCTTCTCTCTCTCTCTCTCTCTCCTCTCTCTGTATCGGTCGCTCTATCTCTGTCTCTCTCTGTCTCTCGCTCTCTGTATCCATCTCTGTCTCTCTGTATCTCTCTCTCTGTCTCTCTATGTCTCTCGCTCTCTGATCATCTACTGTATTTTCCCCCTTGGATCCACACTCCTTTCGCACTCAATCTCTCTCTCTGACTTTCTCTTTCCTTGTCTGTCTCACTCGCTCCATCTCTCACTCTCTCTCTCCTTCCTTGATTCCCATCCCCCTCGCCCCTCGCGCTCTCTCTTTCAATCTGTGTGTGTGTGTCTCTTGCCTTCTCTCTCTCTCTCTCTCTCTCTCTCTCTCTCTCCTCTCTCTCTCTCTCTCTCTCTCTCTTGCCAAAGCGCCTCTGCTGCTGGCACGGTTCTGAGCTCATCTGCTCATCTGATTTGTTAGCAGAGACGGGTCCATGTGCGCCGTGCACTAATCTCTGTGTGTGTGCATGTGTGCATTCGTACAAACAAAACGATTCAAGAACCAGAGACAAATCCTGGAACAAGAATACACGTTATTGTGAGATGAAAAGCACAAAGATGTAGAAATGAAAAACGAGAGAAGAGAAGAGAAACAAAAAGAAAGGAGCAAATCAAATCTTGGTTCTGGAGGCTTGGAGGACATTCCCCTGTTATTAGGAGTCTTTGTGTGTGTGTGTGTCTCTGTGCCTTTGTGTGCATGCGTGTGTGTGTGTGTGTGTGTGTGCATGCTTGCATGGATGTGTGTCTGAGTGAGTGTGTGCATTTCAAGATTCAAGAAGTTTAATGTGCTTCTGTCTGTGTGTGTGTATGTGTATGTGTGCATGCGCGCGCATGTGCTTGTGTGTGTGTGTGTGTGTGTGTGTGTGTGTGTGCGCACGTGCGAGAACTCACCTTGTGTGTGGTGTTGCTCTCCTGGCAGAAGGCCTCCCGCAGCCTCTGCTCCTCAACCAGAATGTCCCTCAGGTGTTGGTTTACCTGTGGAGAGACAAGAGGAGCATTGGCTTTGATGCTCCTGCAGTCTCTTAACGCTGGCTACCGAGTGACACGGTGAACACAAGAGGTTGTGTCACAAAACACCAAGAGTGGTTCAAATAGACAGATAGATACAACAAGAAAAAAAGGGGAGGAAGTAGAATGATCGCTTATTGAATTATTTTGTTGTGTGTTTTGTGTGTGTACGTTTTTTGTGTGTTTTGTGTGTCATTATGCATTTTCTGTGTGTCAATCCTTTTCACATTTTCTTGAATTGAATGACTCATTGCCTTTTGTTTATTTCTGGCTTGTCTTTTGGTTGGTTTTAGTTTAGTTTGTTCTACGCACAAACTCAACATTCTCCTCAAATAACAGGCAGTTGAATACACCTTCTCAACACAAGTGGGAGTGAACGGGTACACTGCTCCTGTTACACAATTTTTGTGTCAAAGCTCAACGGGGCAAACAAAGACGCAGAATAAAAACCCTTTTGAAAGCCCATTCACTGCTTTATTTAGCGAGTGTGCTCTGCGCCCCGTCTCAAAGGGCCGCTCCACAACATGCAGCTATGTAAGCCTTGCCTCAGGACACACGGAGGCAATTCAGCCTCGCCGTAGTAATGGCATGCGATGTCTGGAAGCTGTGTGTGTGTGTGTTTGTGTGTGTGTCTGACAACTGTGTGTGTGTGTGTGTGTGTGTGTGTGTGTGGACCACATGAGATTCTGCGCTGAGGAATGTCAACAAAGGCAATCTGCAGATTCCACGCAACACTCACATCTTTTTGTAGTTCTTTTTTCCCCCTAAAGTCAAACAAGGAAACAAGCACTCACTCACACACACACACACACACACACACACACACACACACACACACACACACACGCACACACACACATACACCTAACATGTGTCCCGAAACGTAAGAGACTTAGCCACTACACGCGCTGAGCTCCCATTGCCTCGCGCAAATCCCTCACAGAAGAACGCGGAGTTGAGTCGTACAAGGAGGAGTAAAGTCATGTAAGAGTTCGACAGTATCCGCTGCGTCCTGTGCGGGCCAAGCGGAGGATCAGAGATCAGTGAGTGAATCCGTGACCTCCATCCCCTGCCTCCGGAGCAATGCCTCAGACAGGACAGGGATTGGGTTGATGTGGGGGAGGACAGTTCTTGTGTGTGAGTGCCGGGGTGGGCCCCTGCTGTGGGGGCAGCGGCAGCCCCCCCCGTGGAAGACCTATTTAGACTGGATAGTTGGCCTCCCTAAAGCTTCATTGGCTCTGCACAGTGAAGCTGTAGGGAGCCAGATTCAACACGACCCAAAGATGCTCTCTCTGCTCCGGATCGGGGTGAAGATATCAGCCGAGGAGTGTGCCACACCAGGTGTATCCTGCGGATGCATCGCTGCACGTGTGGACATGAGTATCATGACCACATCCCCTTTTCTTCAAGTGTGTGAATCAGCTCTTTTAAGTGTTTATAATAAGAATAAAATAATAATAATAATAATAAGAAGAAAGAAGAAGAAGAAGAAGAGAAGAAGAAGAAGAAGAAAGAAGAAGAAAGAAGAAGAAGAATGAACACATTTGATTTTTATAGCGGCTATCATCAGGACCCAAGGTACTTAAGAAAACAAAAAACTAAAATAGAATAGAATAAATAAATACAAATATATATAGAAAAAAACATTTAAAATAAGAAAAGATCAGGCCAGGCTAAATACGTGGATCTTAAGCTAGCTTTCGATAATGCAGTTGGATCCCAGCCTCTCCCTCTCTCCACAGGGACGTGGAGCGGAGGCAGCCAGCCCTAGAAGCATGAAGAATGTTGGAGAAGGAGGAGTAGGAGGAGGAGGAGTAGGAGGAGGAGAAGCAGGAGGAGGAGGAGGAGTAGGAGGAGGAGGAGGAGGAGGAGGAGGAGGAGTAGGAGGAGGAGAAGCAGGAGAAGGAGGAGGAGGAAGAGTAGGAGGAGGAGAAGCAGGAGGAGGAGGAGGAGAAACAGGAAAGGAGGAGGAAGTAGGAGGGGAGAAAGCAGGAGAAGGAGAGGAGTAGGGAGGAGGAGGAGGAGGAGGAGGAGGAGGAGTAGGAGGAGGAGAAGCAGGAGAAGGAGGAGGAGTATAAGGAGTAGGAGGAGGAGGAGGAGGAGGAGGAGGAGGAGAAGCAGGAGAAGGAGGAGGAGGAGGAGGAGGAGGAGGAGGAGGAAGGAGGAGGGCTTGTGGTCCTACCTTGTTGATCCAGGTGGTGATGGCGTCCTCCGTGTCGTAAGGCAGCTCGTGGACGCGCCCGGCGTCGGCGTACGAGGGCTCGGCGGCGGCGCAGCGGTGGATGCAGGACATCACACGCTCCACACTCACCATCTCCACCGTGTACGCCATCATCAGGGTGTCCACCAGGGCCAGGTGAGAGCTCTGCAGGAGAGAGAGGGGCGTTGCCGCCGGGTTAGACCGTCTTCTCGCGGTGAGAGGAGGGTGTTTGACGTACAGCTGAATGGTTTTGAATGAGTTCGTCACAATTCCCTGCCATAGGGAGCAGGAAGCACATGAGATTCTGGGCTGAGGAATGTCAACAAAGTCAATCTGCAGATTCCACGCAACATTTTGCACGAGGAACTCTGCTACATAGCATGCAGGCACGCTCACTGTACTGTACTGCACTGGTCACTTATCATTTATTATTATACTTTATCATCACATGTTGCTGCTACTATTTACAATTTTTTATGCTATTATACAAATATATATATATATATATATATACATGCATACAGTATATTACTGTACTGCACATGGACCCTTTACTACATTTCTGCAACAACCGCCATAAAATTGCTACTCTGACTTGTCAGTTTTTACTGTACTTTGGTACTTATCTTCACTCATTGTTAAGAATTGTTTTAAAATGTATGTTTAGAAGAATAGTGCAGGAGTGAATGGGGAGTAAGCGTTCCATTGTACTTGTTACATGTTACGGTTCGCCCGTCCTCTCCCCCTCCCGCTACGCTTTGCGCTCCTCACTGCAGGCGCAACGGCAGGAGCGTCGATGACGCGGCCGCAGCACGACTCTGCTCACCTGCTCGTCATTATTAATCACCGCACTTGTCCCTTGTATTCAATCACCTTCCACCCCTACAAGAACCTGGTCGGCACTCCACCAGTGGCCAGTTCTTCCCATAACCCAGGAGGAGTAACGTTTCGGCGTTAGCCTACCTTTTTGCCAACCCTGGTTTTTCCTTTGCTCGCACCCCTTCCCCTCCTCGTCTCTCCAGCATCCCGGACCCTCTCTGCAGTGCCCTTTTCTCTCGCCAACTAACTTCTCGCAGTTGTTGTGCCAACCCCTCGGCAGTGCCTTTTTCTCTCGGCAATCTAACTTCTCGCAGTTATTGTGCTAACCCTGTTTTTGTGCCCTGTGATCACTATCACTTCCCCTCCTTCTTCTCCTCGGCACCCCAGCATCCCGGACCTCCGCAGTTGAGCCGTGCCGACCTGCAGAGCCCTCACCCTGCTCCACCCGCAACCCTCTACAGCTCCTGTGAGCATCCTGACATTTCTTTGTGGCATATTTTTGTGGCAACCACTTTGTGTTTTCTTTATTAAACCGCCCTTCTGGGCTGAACTGACGTCTCCTCCATTGCTGTGCGCCTGGGTCTTCCCCCCTCACCCCCTAACAGTTACATATGGCAAGAAAGGAATCTCGAATCTTGAACATTCACATCTTTCTCTAGTTCTTCCCTCTAAAGACAAACAAGGAAACAAGCATTTTTAGGAAGCTTTAAACTTCCACTTTAAATTTCCTGTAGAATCGACCAGATGCCAAACCAACCCCACTCCCCCCCTACAAACACACACACACACACACACACACACAGACACACAGAAACACACACACCTAATATTTGTCCTGAAAGTAAGTAAGTCTCTTTGGATAAATAAGGAATAAATCGTCGATTCAGTCAGAAACTACACACACACTAGGCAACGTTGTGTCTCGTGACTCTTTTAATGTAGGACATTTGACAGAGTTCGGAGGAACATTTCCATTTAGGAAAACACACAGAGTTCCATGACTGTGTTACGAAAAGGAACGTTTTCACAGGCTGGTGAATATAATCATAACTGCTTTGAGTGCAAAATTTGAGTGTGTATGACGTCTCAGTGCAACACAGGGGTTTGGTAGCTGCCTGACCATCTAACCCCTGAACAATATCAACACAGGGCCTGACATTGTTCTTGACCTTTTACTATCTCACTCTCCAGGCCAGTTCTGGTCTGTATCCTGGTCAACTTGTTGTGACTGTGTACACATGGTTTATGGAAGGGTATGCTGTTTTTTAGTGCTTGCCTTGCCTAGGAGTCTGTCGAGCTCCCATCAGCCAACAAGAACAAACAAACAAGGTGCTCTGTGATGCTTTCTTTGCTCAGACGAAGGTGAAGGTGACTCAGACCCACGGACACAGACGGAGCAGTGAGACTGCAGGCTGCCAAAGGCTGACCTTTCAGAGAAGGCCCCTATTCATGACCCTGGGGAGGGGTCGGGGGAGTGGGGGAGTGTGTTCCATCCCCATAACACTCAGTGTGATTGTGTGTTTCTCCAGCTGAACGGAGGAGCCCATTGCTCTAGTTTCCAAGTGCCCGTCGAGTGCCTGTCTCTAAACAGGCGGCCAAGGGAAACCCAACTTCACACAGAAAATGACAGGTGACAGACTGCACCTTAAAACCAGACCAGAGAGTTGTAGCACAGCACACAAATGAAGTCTTTATGGATATCTTTGTTATTATATATTATATTTAAATTTATTATTTATACCAATGACCAATTGTGTCATTCCTGTGTTCTGAAGGGAATTAATT
>PIJE02000309.1:413537-422640 GCA_002895965.2 Coryphaenoides rupestris
AACACAAGCTGAACATCGCAGTGATACATCGTTATGGGAAACCTGTTATTATGGGCTGTTCTCCCGCCAAAGAGAGCTAAACTTAAAGGCATGCTGACTGACTGAGGACATGTGGATTAATGCACAAGCCCTCACACACACACACACACACACACACACACACAGACATGCACACACATACACACACACGCACAAACGCACACTAGCTGCCAAAAGGGCTGCATAACCCATCAAGGGATCCCACATCAAACACATATCCATGGTTACTATGGGAACCAGTGACATCAGCCCATACAGTGCAGCAGTTGAGAGTCCACTACTGTAGTCATTGGCATTTAGTCATTTTACAGACACGACACTTATTTCTTCCAAAGCCACTTAATAATCAAGAGTGCAGGCTATTTACAATGCAACAGGTTTCAATAGGTCACCTTGACAAAAACGTAACAACAAAAAAATGCAATGGGGGGTTAAACATAAAAGTATGACAATTATTTGCTCCTGCAAAACTTCTATTAGATATCAGTCATATCACAATATTTACAGAACAGGCCTACATCGCATACAATACAATATTATTGTATCGACATTAAAAAAAGTCCATCGTATCATGAGGTCCCTGCCGATTCCTGTCCAGAAACGTAATCCCTTGTTCTCCATGTAGGGCCCAGAGAGCCAATCGAGATTGCTCATTGGTCAGCTAACCTGTGGCCTATGAGGTCACCTATTCCATAAATACGCTGTTGCCACAGTATTCTCCCCCTCACTCTGTCTAGCCTCCGTTCCTGTTCTGCTAGGGGTTTCCCGGTTACTTACTTTGTAGTGGTAGTTCTCGGCTACCGACAAGATAAGCTAACTAGAACAACAAAGGGGTGGCAGTAGCTCAGGAGGTAAGAGCGGGTTTGCAGGTTGCTGGTTCGATCCCCGGGCTCCTCCTAGCTAAGTGTTGAGGTGTGCCTGAGCAAGAAGCCTAACCTTAACTGCTCCTGACGTGTTGGTTGTTACCTTGCATGGTTGGCATCACCGTCTGTGTATGAATGGGTGAATGTGAGGCAATACTGAAAAGCGATTTGGATAAAAGCGCTGTATAAATGCAATCCATTTATTTACATTTACATTTTACATTTAGGGCATTTGGCAGACGCTTTTATCCAAAGCGACTTACAAAGAGTACATTTGTTGAAGGAGAGACAGCAATATATCACTGTGGTACCTGAAGATAAGAATAGAGCTGTTTTCGAGCATTCATATTTACGAGACGAATAGAACGAGTTTCATAATTGCCAAGTTGCCTGCATAAGTAGCTGGGCAGGCGTGCAATTCTAAGCATGATACAACATCTGAGAACGAACAACAATGCTAAGTGCCATTAATAAGTGTTAAGACATATAAACACGCAGGTTAGTGCTAGGGGGGGGGTTATGTAGAGTCCAGGTGAACTCTGAACAGGTGGGTCTTGAGTCTCTTGCGGAAGCTGGCGAGCGACTCGGCCGTCCTGACATGAGCCGGGAGCTCATTCCACCACTGAGGAGCCAGAACCGTGAAGAGTTGGGACTTGGAAGAGCGATGTTTGGCTGTTTTTAGTGAAGGCGGTACCGGTATTTATCATTTAACAAAGGACCTACATCCACAATCCTCTCCAAAAGTAGGAAGCTAGGGCAGGTAGCCTCATCTGAGCTTGGGCGGGGTCAGAGGGGCGTGGAGGGAGGGGTCACACAGATGTGTGTTTGCTGCCTACCATGTGTATGGGCGAGCCGGTGAGGTCCCTCTCGGTGACCAGCCGGTCCTGGTCGGTGACGTACAGGCACTTCTGGGCTAGCGCCTGGATGACGGCGTTGTGTCCCAGCAGGGGCTTGACGGCGTCACTGCGGAGGATCAGGCTGCCCGCGCGGCAGTACAGCTCGGCGGACTGCAGCAGGCTGGCCACCGGGGGCTTCAGGTGCTCCTGGCAGTACTGGTCCAGGTAGAAGGGCTCGGCCAGCTCCTCGGGCACCGCATCTGGAGGGGTGGCGGGAGGAGGGGGCGAGAGAGGTAGAGAAGGAGTTGGAGAAAGAGAGGGAGAGAGTTGGAGAGAGAGTGATGAGTTACATAATAAATCTACAAAACAGCAACTCCTCGTCGACACAAACACCCTCCTGACACATGCACGTCCTTTGTCTTGCCCAAATCTATTACCAGGTTTACTTGAATGAGTAAATTTCAATTACATGTACACACAGCCACTTTTATATACACTATTATTTATACATGACTTGCAAGACGTTAGGCTGGACGTAATTGAGTGTTTTGAATGTACTAAATGCTATTATTATGTGGAAGTGCAATGAAGTCAGCAGAAGATTTTTCACAGAATTGGGTTCCACCATATTGTGCTTGAATCAGTCAACGGCATAACATGGGGAAACTGGATTGTTTTCTTTGTCTATTAGAGATTATGAACAGCAAACAAATTGATTAATTAGATTGCAAACAAACCCTCAAAATGTGTACAATCTAAATAATGATGCCAGGGGGAGAGAGCATTTATATGGGTCTTTCTGGCTTCTCTTATTAATCAATGTGCTTGTAAAAAAAACTTTTTTTCACAGAAGTAAAAGACACACACCACCGGCCAGCACTTCAACACTCTCAGCGGTTATATCGTCGCTCCAAGACACAGGATTGCTTGATTGACCTTCAGCTGAACAATCAAATGTAATCCAATGCAGCAGTAATGGTGATGAGGACCAGGCACGGGGCGGGGCAACGATTGGTTAGTGTGATCGTACACCACGGCAACACACCGCATACCACGGGAGATTAGCAGGCACGTGTTATAACGGACGATGACAAACGTGCCGGCGAGAGAGAGTGCCTCATTCAATTAGTCAATCATGCATGGCATATGCTTCTGTTTCTGTTACACCACGTGCAGCAGTGTCAGTGTCTGCTCTGTGCGTGTGTGTGTGTGTGTGTGTGTGTGTGTGTGTGTGTGTGTGTGCGTGTGTGTGTGTGTGTGTGTGTGTGTGTGTGTGTGTGTGTGTGTGTGTGTGTGTGTGTGCGTGTGTGTGTGTGTGTGTGCGTGTGCGCACGCGGCCCAGATGTCTTCTTGGCTAATCATGTTTCAATTGCCGGACACAACACAAGTCAGCCACTGTAGCCCACAACTAGTGCCCTGGGACCCGGCAATGTATTTATTGATCGATTGGTCTGTCTTATGTCTGCCTCTCTGTCTCTCTGTCTGTCTGGCTGTTTGTCTGCCTGTCTCTCTGTCTTTCTGCATCTCTTGTCCATTTCTCTATCTATCTGTCTGTCTGTCTGCATCTTTGTCTGTCTGTCTGTCTCTGTCTGCCTTTCTGTCTACCTGCAGACAGCCTCTGACTTGAGATTCACATGTGTGTGTGTGTGCGTGTGTGTGTGTGTGTGTGTGTGTTTCCCTATGCATGATGATGATGATGATGATGATAAATCTGATCTTATGACACAATAACACCACCATGATCTCAGTAATGTTTTGTCACGCTTGTTTAACACATTCGGTCTAGCCTATCCCTTTCACACACACACACAGACACACACACACACACACACACACACACACACACACACACACACACACACACACACACACACACACACACACACACACACACACACACACACACACACACACACACACACACACACACACGTACACCTAAGACAGAATGAGCAGAGGCAGGGTGTATATGGGTGTGTGTGTGTGTGTGTGTGTGTGTGTGTGTCTATGTGTGTGTGTGTGCGTGTCTGTGCGTGTGTGTGTGTCTGTGTGTGTGTGTGTGTGTGTGTGTGTGTAGCATCATATCATATCCTCCATCGGGTGCTGAATCACCCTGTGAGGGGGGGGAGACACACAAAGGAAAAGTAACTCAGAGGTGCAGCTGGATGCTCCAGGCTCAGTCAAAGTAACAACGCATTGTGTAGTGGCGTAGTGGTTCGTAGTGGCGTAGAGGGATAAATATAGAGACTAGCCCACAAACATCAGACATGTGGCCTGTGACCAAATAAGGAGGAAGGGGGGAGAGGGGGGGTGGACTGATTATCGTCTAAGTTAAAAGCACGAGCCGAGTGCTGTCCCCACCCACCCACCCACCCACCCAGAGAGATGAAGAGGGATATATTTGAAGAGCGCAAAAGGTTTTACCACTTCACAATCTACTTAAAAACCAGCCACTTGGTGGGGTGGGTGTGGTGGGGGGGGGGGGGGGGTGTGATGGGGGGCACGTAGTCACAACAACCACTGAACTGCTTCTGAAGGTGTCCAACTGTTGTTCAAATTGCTGTTAAGATGGTCAACAAAGCCATTAATAGTCATATCTGTGTGTGAAAAGGGAATAGGCCTTGGGGAGTTTTTTATATTTAATTTGTTGATATGCTAGAAAATTTGAGTCAGTCAGTTGTTTTTTTTAACAAGTGATTATTTAGCTGTCATACTCTTTGAGGTGCATTTATGAATGTTCAAATTCCAAAATATGTCCGACGGTCTCAGCGAACATCTGTGCATTTCACTCAACTTGTGTTTGTGTCTACTCTTTATCTTTTCCCAGGCGCCATGTTTAAAAGGTCATTAAAAGAGCACGTAACAATTAACGATCAGCTGCTACTAGCCCACAACGACAACATAGGCTTCACCATTGTGCACGACGGTCGGTGGGCAGTGCTTCTGCAGACGTCACGAGAAAGCTGCGTTGTCAAGGAAAACTCGACTCCTTTGTGTCGGCCATGAGAGAGGAAGCAGACCGGAAGTGGGAGCCGCCACAGGAAGTCAGACCCAAACAGAGGCGGCCAATGAGAGCGCGGCTCAGCAGTATGCTGTGGAATGCACTGGTCAGCAATACCAGTTATTACTCTTTGTTAAGAAGAAAGCGGAATCCAGTAATTATAATGTTTGATGTTTTTCTGACACTGTTTCTCAAGGCAACAGGGACAATAGATAGCCTCATATTATTGGTTGATAAGCTATCCATCTCATCGAATGGGGATTTCACATTAAGTTTCAAGTCCCTATCTTCATAATTTCAAACATTTAAGTCACATAAAATGCCAATCCAACCAAACGAAAAGCAAATAATATTCTGTGTCTTCAGTAGGCCTATTTATTTATTTCAACCACTTCAAATACGCTTAAATTCACCCACTTCAATGCTTAAATTAATGAGCAAATACATTTCTATGACATTACTTTTTATATAACTTTGCATAGGCCAAACACTCTAACACAAAAACACAGAGTAGCATGTACTAGTGTGTTAAAACAAAACCACACAACCACACATTATTCAAAGGAGTTATTAGCACCTGCCCCCCTCCCCTGAGTGGACAGGCTGTCGTAACGCTGTACTTAACTGTAAAAGTACCTAATGGTGGTATGTTACATCAAACACTATGGTGATGGTGTCAAAGGACGAGACGGACGTGAGTCTGGGTGAGTTACTGTGGTCAGAGCAGCCAGTATGGGAGGGGAGGTAAGAAGGGGTGAGCACAACACCGGCGCTGACTAAGTTTACATGAGTGTGTAAATCCCGAGAGAAACAGAGCACCCCTGGTTTAAGCTATTTGAAACGGCTCCCTTTCAAAAGGCCAAATGCAACCGAACACAATGGGCAGCGGGTGGCGAACATAAAGAGAACGCCCGTCGCTATTGATCCTTGATCCGGTTACACTGGCCAATTGACCCCCCCCCCCCCTATTGACCCACAGAGAATACAGACCAAACAGTGAGCTTAAGGACCACTGCATAGGCTACTAATAAGTTGTATACTGTAGCCTACATGGTGGTAATGATGCCTCTTATTTGGTGCTATCAGCTCTTAAGATCCTTTGTTGTAAAAAGAAATACAGTAGATTGATTAAGTCTGACTGAATCATAAAGATTGGATGGAGCATTGGATCTCACATTCCAGTGTCCTCTACATCCACACACATCCATATACAGTATACTTATAGAGGCCACATATTCATGATAATTGCAGAGACCGTCACTCTCATATTTACAGTTACATTGACATTTAGGGCATTTGGCAGATGCTTTTATCCAGAACGACTTACAATAATCTGTACATTTGTCGAAAGACAGCAATATATCGCTGTGGTCCATAAAGATACATCTCACCTGAAATCTGGTCGACTGAAAAGCGGGTGAGAATTGTAAGATGAATGTGTGTAAGATGAACAGGACCGGTTGTAAATCATGGCTCTTCTCTTTATTAAAGTAGGCCGTGCAGTGTGTGCTGAACACCAGTTCTGAACTGGGCCAGGCAGGCTGGTGAACTGAATCCTTAAACACCAGATGGGGGGGGGGGGGGGGGGGGGAGATGAGAGAGAAGCTGAGGCTGGCTTGCCCAGTCTATAGTCCCTGATACAGTGTGCCTACTGCTTATTGCGGTGCCTTTCCACTGTCCCCTATGGCTTACCGTACAGTAAAGGTGTTTATTGTTCTTGGCCAGGTACAGGCTGTTCAATGATTGGTATGTGTTAAAAAAGCATTCTATGGAATGGATTTTAATATAATTCAGTGCCCAAAATAATTCACAAGGCCAATTTATATAAGCAATTTGACGTCACTATAGGTTTGATCATAGGAGTGTATGACCCTGATGCAGTGATTTTAAAATGTCCACTGCTTTCTTTATATCTTTTTGTTGTCCTTTCCAGCTCCCAAAGCGAACTGTATTCCGAGGAATGATGGAAAAGCATTCATTAGGAGCCTGGAGTAAACCAAAGGGTTTCGGGAGAGGCTGGAATTACTCACTATTTATGGGGCCAAGGAGGCAAGGCTTCCAGACCGCAGGACAACCAGCCCCACAAGGCCCATGCAGTTAGATGGGACACACACACACACACACACACACACACACACACACACACACACACACACACACACACACACAACACACAGAGAGAAATGAGTTACTGCGCATCCGGTCATGCACCCCCCCCCCACCCACTGCCAAGAGAACTGCTCCCTATCAAGAGAGCGATCTTCGTCACTTCCGGCAGCACTAACGCGACTTCATATTCAAGATAGAACACTCCTTTACACACTTTGGTTGAGTAATGGCATTGTGAAGGACCGACGAGTTTTGGAGACGCGGCCAGCAACGTAACAGCATTAATTTTCGAGGAATAGTGTTAGAAGTTTGTGCTGATGCTACAGCTTACAATGCTCACGAATATCTCCTCTCCCTCCTCTCCTCTCTCTCTCTCTCATCTCTCTCTCTCTCTCTCTCTCTCCTCTCTCTCTCTCTCTCTCTCTCTTCTCTCTCTCTCTCCCTCCCCGTCTCTCCTGCTATAAAACAGCTGGGTCACATGTGGGTGAACTCGTCCTGAACTACTCGCTCGTATCCCAGCCCACCTATAAGAACGCTCAGGAATAGAAACAGAGGCCAGTGTTGTTTACTTTGAATTACCAAACAGTCCGACCACGCCTCTAACGGCTCTCTGTCTGACCGCCCGCGCCCTCCAATCACCTCCCGGCACAGAGCCTTTTCATAGGACGGGAGGGCGTGGTCTTACTCATAGGAAACATGCGTCTCTCTCTCCTCTCCTCTCGCTCCCTAACTGTTTCCAGGTCTCTCTCCGCGCCATTATCCTCTTTATCCCGGGTGTTGTGTTCCGTTCACGTCATTATTGCTAAATATACAACATAGTCTATATTACTATAGTCCTTCATCTCTGGAACACATCTCTTTGACTTTTGAGATTAGCTAATGAGTGATGATGACAAAAAACCGAACCTAGTTACGTCTCTCAAGTTAGATTATTATTTCAACTGTGTGTCTATACAATTTGACCATGTATTGAATAAGCATGAATTAGTAGTGCAGGAAAGGTACACAGTTTGTCTAATGTCTTGTTTTTTGTACTTTTTTTAACTGTTCTTTCCATGTGAATGAGTCACCAACAAATGTTGTCATTTCCAGGCAATGTTATTTAGAGAACATAACACAAAAAACCGTTGCCAACTGTATATTCATGTTGAGGTCTATATTATATAGAAATGTACAGTATAATGATATTAATATAACAGCAATGAGACTGACCGTCCATTGGTACAGCCTGGGGACAGTAGAAGTGCAGGAGTGCCCCCAGAACGCAGCCGTCTGCGGTGTCCTTCAGCAGGTGTCCACTAGGGGAGCGGGGGAGCGCTCCTCGGCTGCCCGTGCTCTCGCCTGTAGCGTGCCTGAAATGAAACCACGGCAACGGCACATTGACATCAGTGTCATGTGTCTCTGGATGCCTCATCATCAGAGAGGGGGGGGGGGAATACATAGACTTCTCATTCACAGCAGACGTCACCCCCACCACCCCCACCACCACCCCCCACCACCACCTACTACCCCCCCCCGCCAACCCTGCCCCTTCACCACACTGCCAAACAAACCCACGCTGACATCGGCATGTGCCCAGTGTTCACACTACACACACACACACACACACACATGTACGCAGACACACAGTAAATACATTATACAGGGGGATTAACACTCAAATAGTTGTGTAGTTTGTACAAATCATGCACATTTCACCAAGCAGTGGTCTATCGCAACAATACAGCCGCGATCCTAGCATTTCTGCATGAGTCCTTGGATTCAGGGAGAGAAGGGGAAACATGCAAGCGATTGATTGGAAACTGATGTGCTGGAATAGCATGCTTGATCAATACATCATACATCCCTGTGGTACGAAGGCAGGCCCAGACTTTATTGTGCCGTATCGAACAGTGGGGTTTGATGCATTGTTGGATAATGAACTGTGTCAGGCTGGCCACCGTTTAGTCTGAACATTTACGGTGCGGTGGGCCCGTGAGGAGCAGGAGATAGAGAACACTGTTGCTGATGTAGGGTTCCCCAGGGATGCTTACTACTGGCTGACCCATAAACAAAGAAAACAAACAAACACACAAACGGAGAACAAACTAACAGGAAGGATGTGGGGGCGATAATAGCGAGAGTGGTTTTATTGCCAGTGGGTTTTTTTTAAGCCATTTGAAGGTTGAGGGTTTGAGGGTTTGGAGCAATGCATCATGGGGCTTATGGGCGTCGTGCATCATGGGCGGGGGGGGGGGGGGCGGAGGACAAGGACG